>JNEM01013728.1:0-30692 GCA_000697335.1 Conidiobolus incongruus B7586
TTAATTTAGGTTTATTTTATTAAATATTAATTAAGTTATTAGTAAAAATATAGGTGTTTTTGATTTTATAACTCACTTTTACAAGTTAGTGTATTTTATTTTTTAACTATTATTAATATAGAAATTAAAAAATGGTAAATTTTTTAATTTCTGATCTTTTAAACATATTATAAATTTTAAAAGACTATATATATATATAATATATAGGAAAATAAATATTTTCAAACTATATATATAAATATTCAATTTTAATTATTTTTTTTATTAAAATATTTTGATTTTAAAATTTACACTTAAATTTAATTATGCTTAAATTAGATTATGATTATCAAAAGGCTTTTATTTTTGTATCTTTAAAACTTAACTATAAACCCTTTAAAATCATCTATAACTTGTAAACAGCTTATAAAGATAGTACTTTATCTAAAACTACCATATATCACTAGATTTTTGATTTTAAAGCTGGAAAAAACATTATTTAAAATTTACCAAAATCTAAAAGACTAATTTCTATTGTTACTCTTTTACTTATTAATAGAGTAAAAAAATATATTAAGAAATACCTTTTTATTTTTGTTAGAGAGCTATCAAAGTAATTTAATATTAATTATACAAGCATGTTATATTTACTTAAGTTTAAACTTAGATTAATTAATAAAAATATCAAATAGATACCTTATAATTTAACAGAAGCCTAAAAGAAAACTAAAGTAGCTATAGCTAAACTAAACTTATTAAGGTATAAGTAAAAACAAAGGTATTTACAGCAAATATTTACAATTAATAAATCTTAGATTTTTTTATATAATCCTTTAACTAAAAATAAAATAAAATGTTAGGTTAAGTTAAATTAATCCCTTTCACAAATTCCAATGAATAAATACTTTAAATATAAGAGAATGTTAATTGTTGTAATAGATTATAATGGTATATAGTTTTCTTATTTAATACCTCAAGGAAAATCAATTAATAGTAAGTTATATATTAGTTTTTTAAATAAAATAATTTCTAAATAGTGTTCTCAATATAAATTAAAGATACCTATTATTTTACATAATAATTATAAAATATATATAAAGCTAAAGCTATAAAAGATTTTTTATATAAAAAAATTAGAGGGAGTTAACATATCTAGTATATTCACCTGATTATAACTTATATAATTATAATTGTTTTAGACAATTAAAAAAACAGCTTGCAGGAAAAAAAATTCCTGCAAACAAATTAAATTGGTTTGTGAAACATCAAATTTAAGTCTTTAATAAAAAGAATTGTTTTTTAGGTATTAGAAGCTTACCAAAGGTATAGAAAAGAGTTATTAATAATAAAAGAGGTTATTAATTTTATATTATTCATTAATTTTTATATATTATTTATTAATTTATTTGTTTAATTTTAATTTTAAAATTGTGCCATTACTTATTTTCTGCACTAATATAATAAATAAATAAATAAATATATTCAATATTTTTCAAATGAAAAGCACAGTCTTGATTAAAAGATTAGAGACCAATGTTCCAGAAGTAGTCTTAAGCCAAGTGATTGTAGTTCTTCAAATTCTGATTGTATCAATATATCTCTCAGCTTGGAATATATATCCAAAAGATACTTATACTCTTTGATAGAGGTTGTGATTGCCTTCCTCTATTCTAGTTGAACAAGTATTTGATTAAAGCAGAAGTTTAACAATAATGCAACTAACATAAACTTGGAGAGGTTAGCCATATCTCATCTGACTGAAAAGATATAAGTACATAAATTAGCGAACGTGGTTATAGAGGCGTGAATTCTGTGTCTGAACACGCTATTCCTGGTGCCTTTGAAGAAGCTGCCATGAAAATATGGATGGAGAGTTCTTATTGCAGAAAAAACATTATGAACCATTACCACAAGTATTTCTGAGATTGAAGTGTTGGTAAAAATTGAACTCAAACTTTTGGTGGTATTATAAGTTAACCAAATAACATTGAAAATATTAAATTATATATTTTTATTATAATCTTATTTAATTTTTAAAATATTTTCAAATACAAACATCAATAACTTTTAGATAATCTATTTAAGATTGATCTTAAAAAAGACACTAGAAAAATATTCAAGTTAAAATAATAATCAATAGCATAAATATATATAATATATGAGAAATATCGTAGATAAATTTATATTCAACTTTTTATAATTCATTATTTTCTTCAAATTTGAAATACAATAAAAACACAAGATTGGTACATTAATGATTGGTAATTTAAATTTAAATTTATGATATATAATTTGATTTACCATATAATTTCATAATTTTTCAAAATTCATATATATATATATATATATATATATATATATATATATTGCATAATAGAACTGAGAATATTAGGACATGAGTAGATATAAAATGAAAATTTATATCAATTCAAAATTGATATAAATCTTAGAGCTTTAGAATTAATTTTATATATGTTGATTATATGAAGATTATGAAATTAAAATATAATTCATATGATATTTTATATATTCAAAATATGCCATATATTATTAATTTTAACATATATTATATAGAAACAAAATATCAAATTTACTTTAATCTATTTAATATTTTGAAATATAATATATTCAATAGTTTTAAGATTAAAGGTATTATATTGATATTATGAATATGAGTAATTTGGATTATTAGTATACAAATAGTAAACATTTCAAATAAAATTGACAAATATTATATTTAATAAATAGTTGATATATTTTAAAATAATTTTATCACAAATAATATACTTAGTTATTGATAACATATTTTGATAAATTTTTATAATATAATTATATAATAATATTATAACTTTAATGTTTTAATCCTAAATATCATTTTATTTTATAAAATTCTATATAATGGAAATTTTGTAATATATATCATATTAAAAAAAATAAAGGATTAATTAAAAATGATTATTTAATATTAAAATAAATTTTTACCAAATTATAATTTTAATTAAATATAATCAAATTATGTTAAACTTAGTCATATAATTTCTTAACTTATATTGGATATACCTTTATTCATAATTTATAATAAAGTTATTTCTAACTTAGTTAAATTTCACAAATTTTATTTTTAAATTTTATAACATGTTTTTTTCAAAACACAAAATACCAATAAATTTGAATATAATATTAAGTTATATATAAAGCTATATCTATATTAACTTGTAAAAGTAAGTTATAAAATCAAAAATATATATATTTTAATTAATAATTAAAACAATTGTATATATTAGATTGCTTGAAACTATAATATATAATTAAGATATATTATTTGGAAATAAATAAATATATTTAGATATATTTAATAAACTATTAGCAAAAATATTAACCCTTAATATTTAACTAAGATAAGTTATAAATTTGCATATTTTTAAGATAAAGGGATATATTTAGCAATATATAACTATATTTTTTTTCTTTCTTTGTTATTACTTTATATAATATTTTACAAATATACTAAATTATTTCTATTAATATTATTATGCTTAAATCCCTCTCTAAAAAAATCTACTTGTATATTAATCAACTTTATAAAAAAGGTAAATCAACTTATGATATTGTTAGAATTACTAATGCTAGTTAGTCTACTATAGCTAAAGTTATTAAGAATAACAATAAAAACATATTTAAACTTAAACTTAAGTGTGTTAAAATCATAAATAAACATAATAAGAAGTATATTTATAGGTTAATTAGTATAAGCAAGTATAATATTATTTTAAAAACATAACAGGAATTATAAAACTATATAAGAATATTAGTTAATACTAAAATTATTATATGTATTTTATATTAACATAGATATTATTTATATCTTAAGAAAAACACCCCTAACTAATAAAATTCCATTATAAAACTAGGTAGGAGTTTAAATGTTACTACTAATATTAAACTAAAACTAATTAGAATAAGGTTATTTAGTTTATTAAAATAAAAATATATTATAGTAGATTTAATAAAAAAGTTAGATACTTTAGAAAAGATATAGATTTACTTTATAACTATTATATTAATTTTACCCAAAAGTATAATAATAGGTTAATTATTATTTAGGGATATATATTATATTTAGGTGTAAGATATCTTTATAAAGTTAATAGGGGAATTAATGTTAAGATATATTAAAGTATTTTAAAAAATAAATTAAAAAAATCATTGAATAATATAGGTTAAACAAATCTAATGTTATTTTCTAATAAAATTATATCTCTTATTATACTATAGCATTTACTACCAAATAACTTAAAAATAACAAGATAATAGTTATAAAGTAGCTTTCTTAATCATTTAACTTTAACTTAATTAAATATCTTTAGGATTACTTAAAAAAAGTTATTAAAGCTTTCCCTTTAATAAAAGATTTAAATCAGCTTTAAGAATATGTTTAAGAAGTATAAAACAAGATTAATTTTTTTTAGTATAATAAGTTAGTTGATTCTATACCCTATAAATATAAAGAAGTTAGAAAAGTTAAAGATAGATACACTAAGTTTTAATTTTTTTTATCATTAAAAACCTACAAATTTATAACTCATCTTAGGTAAAATTTAAAGATTTATATTTTAGCCAATCAATAGCTAAATATCATTATTTAATGATATATATTATTAATAAATATAATAGATTTTAATTATTTAATTTATACTTATTTAATTAAATATTAATCAAGTAATTAGTAAAAATATAGGTGTTTTTGATTTTATGACTTACTTTTATAGGTTAATATATATTGAGATTATAATAATAAAATTAATAATTGAGTAATCTAAAGATAATTATAAAATTATAAAAATATTTCAGATTTTTTAAATTTTAATAATAATAAAAATAGATTAAAAGTTATGATTGCTAAATATTTTTATATAAATAGATTTATTATAGAATATATTAATATATAAGTTAACTTATTTATTTTATAAAACAAGTACTTTTTATAGAATAATATATATATATATCAAATAGATCAAAATTAATTATTTATCAAAAACTGATTATATGATATATTCAAGTTTATTCTAAAATTCTATCAAGCTCTAAGTATCAGGAGATAAGATTGTTAATATTTGTATTATTAAATATTAATTTGATGACTCAAAATTTTAATGAATTAAATGTTGAAATATATTATATACATTATAAATATACTTTTTATGTATTAAATATTATTTTATTATGATATTTGAAAATATGACATTTATTCAACTAATTTGGGCATATATTTTGCTTATATTAATAATGAATAGAATATTAGATAGGCTCACTATTATATTTAAATAGTAATTTTAATTAAAAGTTAAAATGTTTATCAATTTAATTAATGATTTATAGGCTGAAGTGTATTATTATCAAGGCTATGTTTGATGATGATTCGAATGCTATTTTTGTAAGGATAAACAATGACATGATGAAAAATTAATATAAGAGCTATTGATTTTAACATATCCAAAATGATTTTTGAATTATCAAATATCATACATGAAAAAAGTAAAATTGTTTAAATTTTGGTAACCAAAAATTTTTTAAACATTTTTTATGTTAATATTCTCCAATTCATTAAATTATGATAATGATTTCCAAAGTTAAGGTGACACTATATAGTCTACTGAATTACTTATATATAGTATCAATATGATTTTTCAATTAAGTTAAAATACGGTGAAAATTACCTTGTTTGAATGAAATATTTTGAAATTTCACCTTACGCCGATTAATATATCAAGTAATCAATAACAGCCATTTATACCCTTACTATTTTAATACTTCCAAACAACTATTAAAGTTAATCTATTCAATTCAATTCAGTTCCATCCGATTCTTTCATTCTTCGCTTTATCTTTGACCACTGTTATAGACGCTAATAAAACATTTAGTTTGCAATCAATCAGTGCATATGAATTGACCAATTCTCATTATGAAGGTGGTTTTACTGAACAAGCTCAACATCCAGAGAGGGTTAAGAAGTCTTCTGTTGGAAAATGCCCTGGAGAAGATTCATCTAACCACCAACCTTCAATGGAAAAACCCGAATCTGAACTAAATCATGGAGCTGAAATTCCTCCAATTAAACAACCAGAATCAGACCAAAAGCCTGGAAGTCAAAATCTCAAGGGCAATGACAAACTCATCAAAAAGGGCCCATCATCCGGTAGCTGTGCCAACATTCCATCAGAACCCGGTATGGATATCCAAAAGATGTTAAAGTTAGTGAACCAAGCTCGCGGTAGTCTCCTCCCTTTCAAATTGATCCCAGTTTGATCAAAGCGGCCGTGTGGCAATCCCGTAACCAAAACCAGATGGGTAAGGTTAGTCACAGTTCGCCAGACGGCAAAAACATAAGCACTAGAATTAAGGAATGTGTATACAGTGCCAATTCTTATATGGCTGAGAATGAAGCATCTGGGCATTCTGAGGAAATGGTAATGGATATGTGGATGGAGTAAAGGTCACATAAAGAATATTATGAATCCCAAATTAAGGAATTTGGGGCTGCCAGGGTTGGTAAGTATTGGACGCAGACTTTCGGTGGCAAAGGTTATTAAGTTGGGAGAATTCAATAAATGGTTTAGTGTATTTGGATAATTAATAACAATTGTCAGGTAAATATGTAATTTTCATTTTCTTAAATATAATATAATATATATTTTTTAAATTGAATAATCGATCAATTGAGTATTATTCAAATTTGTGTTAGTATTCTAATTCATTTAGCAAAAAAATTATTCAAACTTATTTAAAACTTCTTAAACCTATTTTGAGAAAAAAAATTTCATGATTGTAACAAAATAGATATTGAAATTTAATATTATTTTTGATTTGAATATTTAATTAATGTAAATTAATGGGAATTAAATTGTCAACTTTGGTTAATTACTGTATATATTGTCACTCTTGGTATAGTTAATAAATATATAGATATAATTTGAATTCATCCCAATTTCTGAATTATCAATATTTTAGGTTTGAAAACTTCAACAATTTAATCCAATTTCAAACTTGAAAATCTCCAAATTATCAAACCTAATTGGAAACATTTCAAAATCCTTTAGCAGAAATCCCTAGACCACCTATGAACTTGAATTTGCCATTTGGAAACAAAAGCGATAAGGATTCAAAATCAGGATTGAGAGACGATGATAACCATACACTAGACGAGAATCCATCTGAAGCGTCTTCTAGTCATCCCATAATGAGTCCCAGCGACACGGTAGTTGCGACAGGATCAAAATGCACTGGGCGCAAGCGAGCACTCATCATAAGTGTTGATTATTCGGGCACGAGTCATGAACTCTCCACAACTCTCCCCAAAGCTCAAAATATTAGCAAATTCCTCACCTCTAATTACCATTTTAAAGCTAGTGAGATTTTAATCATGACAGAATCGTCCCCAAACAGAGACAAAATTCCAACAAGGAGGGATTTTATAGCCGCGATGGATTGACTCATCAGTGGAAGCCATACCAATGACTCACTATTCTTCTACTTCATCGGCCACGGCACCAAACTCTCCGGAACTGGAGAAAATCCGCAAGGTCAATTCGCCATCTACCCCAGGGAGTTCGAGCAAAATGGAGTAATTTCGGACGATGAGATGATCTCCATAATGGTGCACATGTTACCTCAGGACTGTCGCCTCACCATCGTCATAGATGTCTTTGGTACCCAATTTCAAGTGAATTTGTCCTATCTCTACAATCCGGAGGGCCAACTAATCAATTCCAACGTTTATAAAGACGCAATGTCTGCAGCTGTCGACCTCACTAGATCGTATATGATGAACAACTTTATTGGAGCTTTTATTGGTGCCAAATAAGTATTCGACCAAATTCGCTATGGTGACGATGCCGATATATTGACCCTCAAAGCTTCTAAAACTGTCAAGGATGTGGTCGTCTTCACGATTTCTGACCTCAATCCAAACACCCCTCCGACGACACCCGGAAGTCAGCCGAGTATTGGGATCTTTGGCGAGAGTTCTTGAAGACTTTAGACAAGTTTAGCAACCGAGGGCTTAATTTCAATCAGTTTCTAACGGATATGAATGATTCTTTAAAGCTTGAATTTGGTGCAAGCATTTATTTGGGATCGGGACGTCCCATCAATTTTCGGGAGATGTTTATTATTTAGGCATCCAAACATATCCCTGAATTCCAATATGATGTATGATTTTAATACTATGGCCATTGCAATAAAATGTAATACCGTTCAAAAGGTTTAATATTGAACCCAATTTTCAATTCAACTGGTAACATTGTTGAACTCCTAACAAATTAAGTAGATCCCAAATAATTGAGATTTTCGAATTTTAATTGAATTGTACTCCTGGTAGGTAATATTGTAAACAAATTACAACATTACAGATTAGATTGAATATTATATATAAATACTACAGGCGCCTTGCGCGTCGAATAACTCGTTACTTCAGTTTTATTTATAATGATATTCAAATTACTAATCCTATATTTTGTTACCCTACACCCATCTTTAGCTTACTTCCGCCAAATGGATTCCAACTCGCGCGTGGTTAAAGATACACCCAACGGTAAAGAAGTTTTAATCGACCAATCGCGCAACATCATAATCATGAATGCTCCTGGCGAAGAAGAAATGGAAGAAAGGTCTGTTCGCGTGGAAAATCCGGATATTTTGGATCTCATCCAACAGGATCCAGTGCTCAGTGGAAACCCTGTACAACCAAATGAGGTTCGAGACATTGCCGATATTACAGTTGAGCAAGACACTAAAATTATTAAGAAAAACGACAATGACGAGGTGAGGATTGCTAGAAGTGTTGAAGCTGTGGGAACCGTGCCAGTTGCTTAAATTACAATGAAATTAGAAAGTTTATTTTTGGTTAATAAAATACTAGTTGAAATATTCAAAAAGTGAAAAGTAACTCAATCAATTAATATATATCTATTAATAAGGTTATTTTACCCTATTCGAAATAGCTATTGTTCAATATAGAGTAATTAACCTAAAAACTTACTAATATAATTTAATAAAAAATACTCCCAAAAATATTTAGATTATTAATTGAAAAATAATGATCTCTTCTTAAAATCCTTTCCAAAGCAATTTTAACTCATTATTTTATCATTCTAACTAGCCTACCTCCTATACAACTCGAAAATTTCTAAATATTTTATAAAATAATCAATCAACCAAAACACAAACTTGACTTATTATTCGAAAATTTATATAATTACAACTATAATAATCAAGAGTGTAAATTTTAAATTTCAATTTGCTATTTCTAATTTCTAATTTCATTTATATAATAATTTTAATTCCTAATTCCTATTAAAACAATTCTATTAGATTGAACTTTAATAATGAATAGAGTCCAATATAAATTAATATTCAGAGTTTTTAATTATCAAAAATAAAAATTGAATTAATATACGGAAATGTTTCAATAATAATCATTATAAATTAGACTAAGCAAATTATCAATGATTACTAATCAGAATTCAATTTATTATCATTGTTTTATTATTATATATCATGTACTACTATAAATAAAAGAGAAACAGAAGTGGAAAAATCACCGAATCAATAAAATTACTTATCACTGAAATTACTTGTTTACATAAAGTATTATTTGTAATATATTATAAATTAAAATAACTTGTAATAGTTATTTCAATCAATTGAGTATATAATAGTTCAAAAAATAACTTCAATAACTTTGAGTGTTTATTTTAACAAAATATTAAAAAGATAAAGAAAAGCAACATCACTTCAATTATTAATCTTTTCCTCTTTTTTTTAAAATATATTTCAATACCAATTATTATTTTTCAACCCATTTAAATAGTTTTTAATGCTTTAAATTACATCTTTAATTTTGATACTTAATCAAGATATCATCATTCATTTCTCCTTAATTTCTCAATTTATTGGTGCAGAAATTAAATAATAGCACAATTTTAAAATTAAAATTAAATAAATTAATAAATAATATATAAAAATTAATGAATAATGTAAAATTAATAGCCTCCTTTAATATTAATAACTCTTTTCTATACTTTTAGTAAGCTTCTAATTCTTAAAAAACAGTTCTTTTTATTAAGGACTGAAATTTGATATTTTATAAACTAATTTAATTTGTTTGCAAAAATTTTTTTTCCTGCAAGCTGTTTTTTTAATTACTTAAAACAATTATAATTATATAGGTTATAATCAAGTAAATATACTAGATGTGGTAACTCTTTTTATTTTTTATATAAAAAATCTTTTATAGTTTTAGCTTTTTATATTTTACAATTATTATGTAAAATAATAAATATCTTAAATTTATATTAAAAACACCATTTAAAATTTATTTTATTTAAAAAGATAATATATAATTTACTATTAATTAACTTTCTTTTAAGTATTAAATAAGAAAATTATAGATCATTATAATTTATTACAATAATTAATATTCACTTATATTTAAAATGGTTATTCATTAGAATTTATAGAAAGAATTAATTTAACTTAATATTTTATTTTATTTTTAAGAAAAGAATTATATAAAAAAATTTAAGACTTATTAATTATAAGTATTTATTGTAAAAACCATTGTTTTTAGTTATACCTTAATGAGTTTAGTTTAGCTATAGCTACTTTAGTTTTCTTTTAAGCTTTTGTTAAATTATAAGATATTTATTTTATATTTTTATTAATTAGTTTAAATTTAGACTTAAGTAAATATTACATGCTTATATAATTAATATTAAATTGTTTTGATAATTTTTTAACAAAAATAAAAAGATATTTTTTAATATATTTTTTTACTTTATTAATAAATAAAAGAGTAACAATAAAGATTAACCTTTTAGATTTTAGTAAATTTTAAATAATGTCCCTTTTAGCTTTAAAATCACAAATCTAGTGATATATGGTAGTTTTAGATAAAGTATTATCTTTATAAGCTGTTTGTAAGTTTTAGATGATTTTAAAGGATTTATGGTTAAGTTTTAAAGATATAAAAATAAAAGCCTTTTGATAATTATAATCTAATTTAAATATGATTAAATTTGAGTATAAATTTTAAAATCAGAATATTTTAATAAAAAAATAATTAAAATTAAATATATATATATATATATATTTTGAAAATGTTTATTTTCCTATATAATATATATATAATTTTTCAAAATATATAATATGTTTGAAAGATCAGAAATTAAAAAATTTGATATTTTTTAATTTCCATACTAATATTAAAAAATAATTATTATAAATATTCATATCTAATGAATATAAAGGATAGAATAATAAATACTGGTTTTTTGTGAATAAGCAAAGTTTTGAAAATTATTATTTTAACTATTACTATTAAAAATAAAACATTTTTCAATAATATTTCTTTTATATCAATTTATAACAATAGTTTTTAAATTCAAAATATATTTTATTTTTTAAGTTAGCATTAGTAATAATATTAGGTGGGATGTTATAATTTTAATATTTATACCTATAATAAATAACTTTTGTTAAATAGTTTTCTGTTTTGAACCCAAATGCTACTTTGGTTTTTTGGTAATAAATCATTTATCACCAATAATGATTTATATATTATAGTAATTTTTTACAATATAAGAAAAATATTGATTTAATAAAATTTTATTATATCTATAATTTTTCTTATATAATTTTAATTTTCATTTAAACTATAAAGTGCCTATAATTTAAATTTTATTGATTTATTATATAGTTATCTTTGACAAGGTTATAGCAAATTTGATATTAAATTATAAAAGATAACACAGTTCATTTATTGAAGTATATGGGTGTTATGTAAAATATTTTTTATTTATATTTCTTTGGTTGGTTTTAAACTTTGGTAAACACAAGCAAGATAAGTTTTCAATATTAGATATTTTGGTTTTTAGTCAATTAGATTATTTTTTAATATTATGTTTAATAACCCTTCTTCAACAGTTGTTTCTTTTAAATTTTTGTGAATGGCTAATATAAAATGTTTTGTATAGAGGATAATTTGGTAAATGCTTTCTGTTTAATTCTGGAAAATTTTGAAATGCCACTTTTTCGAGTTTTATTGGTGTATATTCAAATTTCACATGAAAGCTGTATTATATATTAACAGGTCTTGGAAAAGCCGTGTTCAGAGTAGTTTGATTAAAAGAGAGAGATCTGGTGAATCCCAGGTAAGTGTTAGGGAGATAAGAGGTTTATTGGTTTAATTCAAATAGCTGGGAGGACCCAGATCAAACTCTTCCTGGTGAGGATAGCTCTAATTCGGGGTTTTATATAGTGTGAGTTGGGTAAGGTGATTCATAAGATTCTCCGGTGACTTGTATCATCAGCAAATTAAAAGATAGAGGGGGAGCAGATGGTATGCGAGGAGGAAATGACTTCACATTAGGTTGATGTAAAAATACTTGGGTAGAAGGAAGTCACCTGGCTTGTGACAATATAATAAAAATAATGAATTATTCGGATCATCCATGATCAATTAATATTATCCAAAAATTATCCTGAAACAATTATGACTTAAAAAATAATCTTTGATTATAATGTCCCAATTTACTTTTAACCACTGAATATATTAGCATACTCATGGAGTTATACCAGTTGCAATTATTAGAATAAGTAGAGCACTGATGACATCATTCAATTGACTGACAATTACCATATTGAAATTTGTGCTAAGAATTACCGCCAAAAATTAAGTTACAGCCATTATTTTATTTTTAAACATTAATGAAAATTCGTTCTCTTCAAATATTCACAATAGTTACAAATCTGTGTTTGGATTGAATAAAAATCTTTTTAATTTATTAAAAATTATTCAGAATGTAATCTTATTGAAAATCATTATATTAAAATTATTAATTAATAATATATCATAACTAGTATTAATTTTTAAGATACATATGATATCTATTATCTAAAATCACGAGAGTGATCAATAACCGATTTTAAACTAATTTTCAAATTACGAATATTATAAATAGGTATCAAATATTATAATAATCAAATCAGATAATAAATAATTTTTTAGATGAGAGTCATTTAGGAAAAGTCAAATTTTGTGTATTCATTAATTATAGAAGCATCTTCCATTTTGTCTAGATTTTTAATATTTTGATCCAATTTGAAATCTAATTGAAATTCGTCCGATATCATATAATCCACTTAAGTACCCCGGAAACCAAAAATAATCAAAGTTCTAAATTGATAGGGTTCTAAATACATCACAAAGGTAGTATATAGATAGCATTTATTTACATTAGCAAATAATAACACAATTTAATGTATCATTTTTTATTAGCAACCTTTATAAAATTATTCAATTTATTTTGCATTCCAATTGATATCGATATCGATAAAGAGAACTGTTTCAATTATTATGATATTGCCTATATTTATTTTACTGAATCCATTTACAAAATGAAATTATATTGTCACATTGTGGATCCTGATACTAGATGCAATACAAGGCTCATTACTTGCCCTCTCAAGATGATTCTCTTAGTAACTGCATCTTGAAGTGAGGCGATAATATGGAATTAAATCCTGTTAGACCAGTTGATTATGTAATTATAGATTATAATTGTCATGATTCTCGCCATCCTTTTGGAGTTTGATGCTTTATTATTTGAAAGTATAATTTAATTTGTTTCCTCAGAAATCGATCATAATTATAATATATTATATTAAACTCTGATAAGATAATTATTGTAATTTTGTATCTAATTATGATATGTTTTCTGATTCTGTGTTAACTTAGTATATTTTCAAGTAAAATAAAACATAATTTAATTTAAAAAATATTTTCTCAGAGCTCAATGTAAATATTTATATTAATTTGATAAAATGAATTCTATTATAATATATTTATAATGATATTATATATTATTACCATATGGAAAGTATTATACACAACTTTCATACAGATCAATTTATTATGATTATTAATTATTAATGCTAATTTTTGATTAATAAAATAATATTTATTGTTATACATTATTTTTTTTAAAATATATAAATTCATTAATTTTATATTTTTTTGATAAAATAATAACGAATAGTATTTAAATTTTAAAATAACTGAATAATAGGTATTAAGCTGAATTCTGAATTTTTTAATTAGTGATTAAGCTATTAAATGATATATATCATAAATATATTAAGTTACATAACTAATATATTTTAGATTTTATTATTTAATATAAATTTAATTATTAAAAATTCTATGATCTAGTTGTTTAGAAATCAATTTCTTTTATTTTAATTAAACCTTATTTAATAGATATCAATTATATCAGTTTTATTTTAAAATTATTTAATAATAATAATAAGTGATGTAATAATTTAATATATTTACTATATATATACATTAACCTGTAAAAATAAGTTATAAAATCAAAAAATATTAATTTTAATTAATAACTAAAATAATTGTATATATTAGATTACTTGAAACAATAATATATAATTAAGATATATTATTTGATAATAAATAAATATATTTAGATATATTTAGTAAATTATTAGCAAAAATATTAACCATTAATATTTAATTAAGGTGAGTTATAAATTTATGGGTTTTTGAGATAAAGGGATATATTTAAAAATATATAACAATATTTTTTTCCTTTTTTGTTATTATTTTATATAGTAATTTATAAATATATTAAATTTTTTTATTTATTATTATTATACCTAAATCTTTCTCTAAAAAATTTTTTTATATTTTAATTAACTTTATTAAAAAAGTAAATCAATTTATAATATTATTAGAATTACTAATGTTAGCTAATTTATTATAATTAAAGTTATTAAGAATAATAGTAAAATTATATTTAAACTTAAACATAAATATGTTAAAATTATAAATTAATATAATAAGAAGTATATTTGTAAGTTAATTAATATAAGTAAATATAATATTATAATTATAAATGAATAACAACAATTGAAGGTAAAAAAAGCAGGTTTTTCAATACCTTAAGAGATATATAATAACTAGATTCTTTAGTATTAAGGTGCTAACTAATAATAATAAGAAATATATTAATAGTTAGGTAAAAGGTTTATTTGTGTAAAAAGTAATATAAGCTAAAGTCCCAATTAAAGAAAAAGATCTATATTCTTCTTATAATTAAGTGGAATATATATACATAAGTATATAAGGTTAATTAATAGTAAAGTTACTTAGATATAGGGATTTGTAAAATATTAATAAAACTTAATTTAGATAATTATGTTTTTAGTGATAAATTAAAGTAAGGAAAAGTATCAATTAAGTAGCAATTGTTATAATACTTATACCTCTTTTAAACTATATTAAGCTATTAGCATAGTTTTACTCTTTTTAATCTTTTTAATATAAAATAGGTAAGGGTAAGTGT
This sequence comes from Conidiobolus incongruus B7586, assembly GCA_000697335.1. NCBI lineage: Eukaryota > Fungi > Entomophthoromycota > Entomophthoromycetes > Entomophthorales > Conidiobolaceae > Conidiobolus > Conidiobolus incongruus. The sequence goes on from JNEM01013728.1 coordinate 15,399, forward strand.
CTTTAATCATTTCAAGTAATTTTTAAGTTAATTTAGAATTAGGATAGCTTAACCACTTTTTAAAATAGTAAGGTTTTTTATATTTTATTTTATATATAAGAATTTTATCAACATAATATTTTTTATCCCTTTGATTATTAATAATAGGTAATAAGGATGCTTTAAAATTTTAATTGGGAAATTTATCTTTAAAATAATAGAATAGTTTTAACAGTGAGGTATAAAAGACTAAATGATATTTATAAGTTTTTAGTAACCCTAATTCAAAATTTCTAGATTTAAAGTTTGCTTTAAAAAAATAAAATAGCTTAATCTAATATAGTAAAAGCTTTTGATTTATGTTATTTCTAGATATTTGTTTAGTGAAAGGTATATCTATTATATTTAAAAGGATTAAAAACCCAGATTTATATTTAGATAGAGTTTTATAGAATTTTAAATAATAATATTTATTGTATATTTGTTTCAACTTAGTTGATTCTAAAACTATTTGGTGGATTAATTCAAATCTTTCTAATTTATCCATAATAAACTTATTGATGATAACATTTAAGTTAAAGCTAATTAATAAGTTAAGATATTGTTTATAATTTATAAAATAAAGAGTTAAACTACTAAACTAATTAACTAAATTATTATAGCCAAATTAAAAATAAAATAAGAGAGATTCTTAATTATCTTAATTAAAGTTAATATAATTTCTAACTATCTCTTTTAAAGTTTTAATAACTTTTTCAATTAGTCTATTTGATTAATAATAGCAAATGGTATTAAACTTTATATTAATATCTATATGCTATATCAAAGCTTTTTAGAATTTTAAAGTAAATTTAAAATTTTTATCAATGATCATAGTAATAGGTAATTTATATAATAAAATTACTTTTTTAATTAACAAGTCAGTTATTTTAGATGTTATAACTATTTTATAAATATGAATAAAATAAGCAAATCAATTGTATAAATCAACAACTACTAAAATATTATTTTAGCTTTTTTTTAACTTAGGTATTTTTATAAAGTTAAGTTTTATTTAAGCTTAAAATTTAAATAGTAAAGGTAAAGAGTTTAATTTGCCAACTATCTTCTTTATATTATATATATTTCTTTAACATCTATTATAAGATTCACAGTAGCTTTTTACCAACTTAATTAATTTTGGTATATAATATTTTATTTAAATTTTATTAATAAGTTAAATCTAGCTTTAATGTCCACTTAACTTATAGTTGTAATATTATTCTAAAATCTTCAATTAAAAGTTAAAGACTTTTAGAATATAAAATATATTATATTTATATAATAAACCATTTGATATTTAGAATCTTTTATATTCAAAAAGTTTTTTCTTATTATTCTCTTCTATTTTATTTTTAATTATCAAATAAAAGTTATCATATTATAGTTTCTCTTTCAAAATCTGATAAAAGTTTTTATTATTTAAGGTGATAATTATTAAGCAAGTTTTAATTAATTTTTTACATTTATTACACACTAATGTATAAATTAGATTTCTACTCAACATATCTAAAACTTTATTCTATTTACCAAGAAAATAATTAATTAGGAATAGATACTCTTAAATAGTTTTTATCTATCTAATTTGTTTTCTAGATAAGTACTTTTGTGAATTTAAGTAAATCAATGATTTATAATTATTTAAGTATAAAAACATTTAATAGAATAACCAAAAACTAAACTTTTTTATAATTTCTACTAATGTAAACATTTCTTACTTATATATAAGATAATTTTATTTAGTAAGTGTTAATTTTCTAGATTAAAACACTAAAGGCTATAGATTTAAATATTTAAAAACCTTTTAGTATTTAGTTACCCTATCTAAAGTTTTAAAATAGTTATACTTTTTAAAATCTTCAATAATTTTTGCTTTGTGCTATTTAATTGTTTATAATATAGGTAAACATATCTATAAATACAATTATTAATAATTTAAGAATCAATGTAGTAAATATTGAAGTTTTAATAATTTTGTAAATTAATGTATAAAAAGAGAAAGTCTCATTAGGGGTTTAAATAAATAATTTATCTTTTTTTAATATATTAGACATAGAATTAATAAGCTTAACAAATATAAGAATATAGTGTTTAAAATATATAACTAATTCTAAAAAAGCTATTACTTAATATTTACTAGTAAGGATTACAATATTATATAATCTTTAAAGTTTTACTAGGTCAATAGAAATTCCTTTAGAAGAGATAATATAACTACAAAATAAAATAGATGAAGTAGTAAAAACATATTTAAAGAGTTTTACTAGGAACTAATATTAGTTAAGTATTTGTAAAATAATCTTTATATATAAAATATAATTATCTAAAGTTTTTAAATAAACTAAAATATTGTTTAAATAGCACACAACAAAATTATTATAATATTTGCTAAATAAACTATTTAAAAGTTTTATAAATATAGAAAGTGTGTTACAAAGTTTAAAATTTATAACTTTAAACTTATAATACCTTAATACACAATTAAAAATGGTTAAAGGAATATTTTGTTTATTAACTAAAATATTATAATAGTTGTTCTTAAGATTTATTTTAATAAAGTAGTTTGTGCTTATAAATCTATCTTTAATTTCATATAAATTAGGTAAAGTAATTTTATCTTTAATTGTTCTATTATTAAAAACTCTATTATCAATGTAAAATCACCAACCTTTATTATGTTTTTTAACAAAAAAGACTAATAAACCTTAAAGGTTTATAGAAGGTTATATAAAACCTAATTCTAATAGCTTATTTATTTCTTCATAAAGAATCTTATATTATTTAAGAAAAATATAATAAGGTGATTTATAATAAGATTAAGTATTAAGTAACAGTTTAATTTTATAAGACATATTTTTTTATTGATAGAGTAGTTAAAATTTTAAAAATATTTCTGTATTTATTAACAATCTTGTAAAACAAATTTTAATATTTAAAGCATTTATTAAATCTTCTAAAGAAGTAAAGATAGTGTTAAAATTGATATAAATTATATTAGATTAATTTTTTAACTCTTTAATTAAATTTACAAAAGATATTCTTACAATTATTATATTATTAAAAAGGGTATTATTAGTATCTTTTTCTATAATAGAATTAGTTATTAACTTATAACTTAAACTATTATAACAAAACAAAAAAATATACTCATTAAATAAACTTTTATTTATGATAATTATATAGTACTTCTAAAACCAACTAAAACCTATAATATTGTTATATTTTATATAACCTATTATAAATTAAATTCTTTTAAAATAACTTATTACCAATAAAATATTATAATATAAAAATCCTTTAATAGTTTATTAGGTATTATTTATATAATTCAATATTATATTTGTTTAATCATAAGATAATTTAAATCTCTTAATAATATCTTCATTAATAAACATATTATTATAATTAAAATTAAGTAGGAAAGAAATAAAGTTTTTGTTTAGAGTATCTTTAAAGATTTACAAGGAACATAACTTATTTTCATTAGGATTTAATAAATAAGAGTTTAGATAGATATTACTCCTCTTTTCTAATGAATTTTAAAATAATTTTTAGTTATTTGAATATAGTTCAAGGGTTTATTATAAAGAATTTTTGACAAAGATTTTTTTTTATTATTTTAACTATATTAGGTTAAATTTAAACTAGATTAATTATTAATCTGTTGATTACTTTCTCTATTATTTACTTGAATATTATTGTTTAAAACTACATTACTAGAGTTTTTATTATTAAATAGCTTTTTGGGATACTTATTCTAATGGTGATTTATATTAATTTATTTATAATAGAAGTATCTTTTATTTTTTATTAAGTATTATTTTTCTTTTTAAGTTAGATGGTTTTTTTTCTATATCATTGATATATCTATAATTGTAGTATTAAATAATTTAGATAAGGAATTGATAAAGTTTATATAGAAACTCTTATTCATTCTTTTAATATAAATCTAATCATCTTTTACCTCAATAGTTGTTTTAATCAAAGTAACAAAACTAGCTGTTGTCATATTAATTTTTGAGTAGACAATTATAAGAATATTAGGTTTGAGTTTTCTCTTAAACTTATCTTTTTTTTCATCTTTAAATAAGTTAGGAATTTTTAATTCAAGCTAGGTAGGTTCTTTTATAAAATTTTTAACTGAATATTTTTAAATAATCTTTGCTAACTTATTTTAAGCTAGAGTAATTATATTTAGTAGGTAAAACCTCTACTTAATTACTTATTTAAATTGGTTAAATGATTAGATTCTATCAAGATGAAAAAAACTACTAATAAGATTAAATATGTATTTTAAGTATTTATATCACTAATGTTTAGCATAAGAGGTTAATTTAAAAGCTAAAATTTTTACTAAATTATATAGATCTAAAGTTTTGATTTTTTTAAGGAATTTAATTAGTTTGTCTAGAAATTCTTCTAGTTTTTTAGGAGATTTTAAGCTATTATAAGTAATTAGGTTATTTACAAAGAACTTAACTTTATTAAAGCTTTTTAAAGTAAAAAATAAAACTCTATGACTATTTAATTCAGTTATTATTTGTTGTATATAGTTGATCTACTAGGTTTACTTTAATTTTAATTGATATTTAGTAAAAATACTATTGGTATTAACAAAATCTTGTTAACTAATAGAATAATAGTTATTGTTACTAAAACTTTAAGTGTTTATCTTATTTGAGTTATATATAGAGTAATAGGTTACAATTATAAAATCTTTAACTATAACAGTAAAAGTACTTTTAGATCTTCTTAATTGTTGCTATTATATAAGTAAATAATAATAGTTAAGGGTAGAAGAAATAGGTTTTTCAATATCTTAAGAAATATATATTAACTAGATCCTTTAGTATTAAAGTGCTAACTAATAATAATAAGAAATATATTACTAATTAAGCAAAAGTTTTATTTGTGTAAAAAGTAATATAAGCTAAAGTTTTAACTAAAGAGAAGGATCTAAGTCTTTTTTATAGCTAAATAAAGTATATACACATAAGTATGTAAGGCTAATTAATAATAAATTATTTAGATATAGGGATTTGTAAAATATTAATAAGACTTAATTTAGATAATTAAGTCTTTAGTAGTAAATTTAAATGAGGAAAATTATCAATTAAATAGCAATTGTTATAATATTTAAAATAATAGAAATATAACAAAAATTATAAAACTCTATAAGAATATCAGTTAATATTAATACTATTATATATACTTTGTATTAATATAGATACCACTTATATTTTAAAGAAAACACCCTAAATTAAAAAAAATTATTATAAAATTAAGCAAAAATTTAAATATTATTATTAATAATAAATTAAAATTAATTAAAGTTATTTGATTGAATAAAACAAAAATATATTTTAATAGATTTAATAAAAAAATTAAATATTTAAAAAAACGATATAAAATTACTTTATGACTATAATATTAATTTTACCAAAAATTAAAATAATAGGTTAATTATTATTTAAGGATATATATTGTTTTTAGGTGTAAAATATTTTTATAAGGTTAATAAGGGAATTAATACTAAAATATATTAAAATATTTTAAATAAAAAATTAAAAAAAACTATTGAATAATATAAGATAAATTAATTTAATATTATTTTTAATAAGATAGTATCTTCTATTATATTATAGCTTTTATTACCAAATAGCTTAAAAATAACAAAATAATAGTGATAAAATAGTTTTTTTGATTTTTTTACTATAACATTATCAAATATCTTTAAAATTAATTAAAAAAACTGTTAAAACTTTTCCTCTAATAAAAAATTTTAACTAGTTTTAAGAATATGTTTAAGAATTATAAAACTAGATTAACCCTTTATAGTATAAAAAGTTAGTTAATTCTATACCTTACAAACTTAAAAAGATTAGAAAAACTAAATATAAATACATTAAGTTTTAATTTTTTTTATCACCAAAAATCTATAAATTTATAATATATTTTAAATAAAATCTAATAATTGATATTTTAACTAATTAATAACTAAATATCATCATTTAATGATTTATATTATTAATCAATAGAATAAGTTTTAATTATTTAATTTAAGTATATTTTATTGAATATCAATTAAGATATTAGTAAAAATATAAGTGTTTTTGATTCTATAACATATTTTGATATATATATATATATATATATATATATAATATCATTTTTTAAAGATTTCAATAAAAAACAGTATAATTAAAGTTATTATATATATTTTTAAATTTTAACTAGGTTAAATAAAGAGCAATAAGTAAAATATAATATTATATAAAATATTCTAGAGTAAATATTGTTAAAAACTCCAAATAATAACTAATAACAAAAATCTTTTGAAGTTTAATATTGAATATCAATTTTATCAACTTAAAGTTAAAATATTTAATATCAAATATTTATTTTATTCAAAACATTCCAAATTTATAACTAAATATTAAAAAATTTTAATTAAAAATATTTTAAAAAAACCACAATTATTGACACGAAATTCTGTCTCTTATACACATCTATATATAAGCTTATATATATTATAGATTTAATAGTTTCTTTTATTATTAATAACTTTTTGTTATATTTTTAATTAAGTTTAATATCTAAATAATAATTGTTTTATTAATGACTAAAATCTATTATTTTATATACCAATTAAATTCTTTTATAAAAATTTTGGTTTTTATAAGCTAGTTTTTTAATTACCTAAAATAATTATAATTATATAGGTTATGATATAAAAAAATATACCAAATATAATAGCTTTTTTTAGTTATTTTTAATTAAAAATTTTTTTATAACCTTAAATATTTATATTTCATAATTATTATATAAAATAATGGGTTTTCTCAAATTATATTAACAATATTAAATTAAAATAATTTTATTTAAAAAAACTATATAAAGTTTACTATTAATTAATTTTTTCAAAATCTAAATAAAAATAACATATATTATTATAATTTATTATAATAATTAACATTCATTTAACAATATAGTATTTATATAAAAAAATCTATAATTAAGGTTGATTTAACTTAATTTTCCTTTTTCATTTATGTTTTGGTCTAAAAATATATAAAAGGATTTAAGTTTCATCAATTATAATAATTTATTATAAAAGCTTTAGTTTTTAGCTATACCATAGTATATTCTGTTTAATAATAACTATTCTAGCTTTTTTTAAGCTCTAATTAAATTATAAAATACCTACATTAACCTGCAAAAATGAGTCATAAAATCAAAAACACCTATATTTTTACTAATAACTTGATAAATATTTATTGAAATAAACCTAAATTAAATAATTAAAATCTATTATATTTATTAGTTATATATATCAATAAATGATGATATTTAGCTATTAATTGGTTAAAATATAAACCCTTAAATTTTACCTAAGGTGAGTCATAAATTTGTGGGTTTTTGGTGATAAAAAAAAATTAAAACCTAGTGTATCTACCATTAGCTTTTCTAACTTCTTTAAGTTTGTGGGGTATAGAATCAATTAACTTTTTACACTAGGAAAGGTTAATCTTGTTCTATACTTCTTGAACATATTCTTAAAGTTGATCTAAATTTTTTACTAAGGGGAAAGCTTTAATAGCTTTTTTTAAATAATCCTAAAGATGTTCAATTAGATTAAAGTTAAGAGATTGAAGAAGCTACTTCATAACTGTTATCTTGTAATTTTTAAGCTATTTGGTAATAGAAGCTATAGTATAACAAGAGGTATTATCTTACTGGAAAATAACATTAGTTTTGTTTAACCTATACTATTCAATGGTTTTTTTCAATTCATTGTTCAGAATAATTTGGTACATCTCAGTATTAATTCCCCCATTAATTTTATAAAGATACCCTACACCTAAAGACAATATACATCCCCAAACAATAATTAACCCACTATTATACTTTTAGGTAGAATTAACATAATAGTCACAAAGTAGTTCTGCATCTTTTCTAAAGCATCTAGCTTTTCTATCAAATCCACTAAGGTATATTTTTGTTTCATCAGACTAAATAACCTTACTCTAATTAGTTTCAGTTCAACATTAGTGGCAACATTTAAACTCCCACCTAGCTTTATAGTAGGATTTCTTTAGTTGGGGGTGTTTTTTCTTGAGGTGTGAGTGGTATCTATGCTAATATAAAACATGTATAATAGTATCAGTGCTAACTAATATTCTTATATAGTCTTATAGTTCCTGCTATATTTCTACAGTAGTACTACACTTGCCTGTATTAACCAACTTACAGATATACTTCTCATTATGTTCATCTATAATCCTAGTATACTTAAGTTTAAGTTTAAATGTTTCTTTATTGCTATTCTTAACAGCTTTAGCTATAGTAAACTAGCTAACACTAGTAATTCTAGCAATATCATAAGTTGATTTACCTTCTTTATAAAGTTGATTGATGTGCAAGTGGATTTTTTTAGAGAGGGATTTAAGCATAATGATACTAATAAAAAGAATTTAGTATATCTGTAAAATATTATATAAAATAATAGCAAAGAGAGAAAAAAGATATGGTTATATATTGTTAAATATATCCCTTTATCTCAAAAACTTGCAAATTTATAACTCACCTTGGTTAAATATTAAGGGTTAATATTTTTGCTAATAGTTTACTAAATATATCTAAATATATTTATTTATTATTAAATAATATACCTTAATTATATATTATAGTTTCAAGCAATCTAATATATACAATTGTTTTAGTTATTAATTAAAATATATATATTTTTGATTTTATGACTCACTTTTGTGGGTTAGTGTATTTTATATTTTCTTATATTAATTTTGATTTTAACTATAATATATATATATAATACCAATATCATTAATCTTACAATGTTTTGATATTTCTATAAATAAAATAATAAGATATTTTTCAATATAATTTATCATTTTATTAATAATTGAAAGAGTAATAATTGAAATTAATTTTTTAATTTTTAATAAGTTTTAGATAATTTTTTTAACTCTAAAATAATTTATCTAATAATAAATTATTGATTTAGATAATACTTTATTATTAAAATCAACTTATAAATTTTAAATAATTTTAAAAAGCTTATGTTTTAGTTTTACTAATATTAAAATTAAAAACTTTAGATATTTATTATTTGGTTTAAATATAATTAAATAACTAATTTTAAAAAAATAATTTTTTAATAAAAAAATTAATATATATATTATTCAAAACTATCTATATTCTTATTTGTTTTATAAATATTTTTTATTGAAAATTAATAATAAATTTAAATGGTCAAAAATTAAAAAATTTCTTATTTTTTCAATTCTATGATAATATTATCTCATTATATTTAAAATAATTATTATAAGTTAATTATATATTTAAATATATAGTTTATTATAAAAAGATTAAAAAAATGCTTATATTCAAAAATCAAAACCATTACCATAAATTCCTAAAAATTAATTTTTGAAAAAAACAAATATTATTAAATAGAAATATGAATCAATTATAATTCTACCAAATATTACCAAGAAAATATTAATAATCAGATAATTTTTGAATTTTTTAAACTAAGGTTATAAATTGTTTTAAAATAATTTAATTAAAAAACTATTTATTTTAAATTATAATAGTTATATATATAGAATAAAAATTATCAAGGATATAACTATTAAAAAAACTGGTTTCATTATTATATTCATTATTTGAACAGATATAAATATTTATAGTCATGATTGTTTTATTAAGTCATAAAATTTGATAAAAGGAAAAAGATTATATAATATTATAACTTATATATCAAAATTAAAACTGTAATTTTGAAGATAAATTATAAACTTATATAAAAGGGTCAACCAAATATTATTAGTATAGAATTCTGTTATTGAATAAAAGGAAGTTATTAACTTTTCAAAATATAATTTTTGCTTTAGCTATTTTTAAATAAAAATTTAAAATTTATTAACTTTTTGAATTAATTTGTATTAAGAGTTTTTATCACAATAATTGAAATGTTTATATATTTTAAATATTATAATTATTATAAAAGTTATAATTATAAATAATAAAATTTATTCAACAATAGTTAATGTCAAATTACTATCATTTCATTGGTAAGATGGATAATAGTTATTCCATTTGGGAATATTTCCAAAAGTTTGAATCCAATAATCACCAACCCTAGCAGCTCCAAATTCTGTAAATTCAGGTCTCAAAATATTCTCCTTATGCCCCGGGCTGTTGATCCATTGGTTGAATACAAATTCCTCAGACTTGCCCTTGGCCGCATTCTCACCGACGAAGGTATTACCGTAGCCGCATTCCTTACCACGTTGGCCAGGAGTTTTGCCATCCCCGGAATTGTGAGTTACTCGGTTCGTATCCCTTTGGATCGTTGCTTGCCAAACTGCTGCGCGAATCAAATTTTGGTTCAGCTTGAGCGCTGGGAGATTATGCTGGGCACGTGCATCATTCACTAATTTCAACATTTTGTTGATATCGTGATTGGGTTCGGCGGAGTATTGAACACACTTGCCAGTTGGGGGATTGCCTTCGGGGATGCTGGGCTTTTCAGTAGGGGGATATTGCTGTCCTGGTTTTTCATTGTTTCCAGGCTTTTCGTCAGTTTCTGGTTGTTGGTTGGGTGGATACTGGTTTCCAGGCTCCTTATCACCTCCTGGTTGCTGCGTTGGAGGATATTGAATAGGAGGACATTGTGTATTAGGCTTTTGATCACCTCCAGGCTGACTAGGAGGGTTTTGGTTACCTGGTTTTTGATCATTTTCGGGTTTATTTGGAGGATATCCATTATCAGGGTGTTGATTACCTTCAAGGCGTTGGTTTTGACCTGGTCTAGGTAGATCTGGGAATTTGTCAAATGGGAACCAGTCAGGTAAAGAATTGGGATATTGTACCTGGCCATTTTCATCAATCATAATCACTCCCCAATCACTTCCATAAGGTGACTTGATCATACCACCGCGAGATTGGGATGGTTTTACTGGGACGATACCTGCGCCAATACCAGTGGCGAGACTTAAAGCAAAGAAGGAAATAATTGAATTGAATTTCATATTGGTTAGGCTTTGAAATTATAATAATTGGGAACAATCACAGATTGGTATGCATTGAAATACTTTCAATAACTGTATATATACTAGCAATTTCCTTAAGCAATATCTGGTTTGGCGCAAATCATCTTTATTAGATAATAGATTACATGTCAATTTGACTTACGATTGAAATAATCAGCAGCTTCAATTAATCGGATATCTCGCATTTCATTTACGTCCAATAGAAATACTGGATTCAAGGTCCAGAACCTGTGTACATTGTAGTGGAAATTTTTTTTAAAAATGATTTGAAGGTTGAAGAAATAAAGTTTATAAAAAATACTGTTTTAACAATGCGAATCACAGTTAAAATCATAGGAAATCAATATAAAAACCAAAACTAATTCTTAATTTGACCTTTTATGATATATACATATCAAATAATCTGTTAAGAATTCCTAACCAAAAAATGAAAATGGGAAATTCACTTGAAATTCGATCCAAAGTTTAAATCCACTGCCATACTAAATCAATATAAGCACGAAACATTTCACATGATCCGGGATTAATAATTCAAGAAATTTTCAAGATTTTTGGTTTATCGTTTTTAATCTTAATATTTTATAAGAATATTCAATAGATTAACTGTTTTTAAATGGCAAAGTTTATAGTTTTTTCATTGAATACATTCAATTACAAATAGATTATTGATATTGACAAATCAGTTTTAATTAAAAATACCCTAAAATACTTTTTACTTAATATTTTAATTTTGAACACTAAAAAATAATTCCAAATATATAATTTACTAAACCTCAAATAATTATAATGATCAAAACTTATAATAATATCTTTTGATGTAATTTTCATTTTTGAAAAATATTTAACTTGGTATTTTTAATTAACTATATTTATTAATTAAAAAAAAATTTCAATTTATATAATTGAAAATTCTTAGAATTTTAAATGAACTTTATATAATTGAGTTGAAAAATTTCCTAATATAATTTAATCACATTAGATTATTATTATTATATAAAACTTGAAGTGTTATTTCTATCAAGATAAACAAATCTAATATAATCCTAATTAAAAGTTAATAAGTTTAACAATATTATTTTAAACTGTGGAATCGGATTTTCTACAAGAATAAATCTAATAAAAATTGAAAAAAAATATCTTTAAGATTTTTTTTGAATATTATGGCAAATTAAAATTTATAAATATGAGCAAGCTGATTGATTTGGCAACTCTTAAAAATAGTTTAATATTTATCAAATCTATGTTTATTATTGATTTCAAATAAATCAAAATCTTATAAAAACATTATAGAACTAAGATTGAAATGGTGTTAGAAATTTATATTCAAGCTTATTCCAATAATGTTTTTAGTTGTAAGAATTATTAAAAGTTCTATATAGATATGTTTTATCTAAACTTTTTAATAATCATTAGATTAATATGGAAATATAATTTTATTAACCAATTCACTACCAAAATTGGATTAAATATAATGTTTATTAAAAAATATTTTTAAATATATAATATAATAATTGTAAATACTATGGAATTTTCAATGAAAAATGTTATATTAAGAATTATATTAAATATATGCTAATAATTCTAACCTTATTTTCATAATAAATTTATTAACTAAATATCTATATTAATCATTAATAGATTATATTCTATATCTCATCTTTTAATTTGTCCAAATATCAAACAAATAATTATATATTTAATATAATATCTATTTTGAAATAGCAAATATTATTATTTGCTATTCAATCATTTATGGAGCTATAAATATTTTCATAATATATCTGTAATTTAAAAATACAAATTATTATTAATTATTTAAAAATTTGTTATAATATTTTTTAAGATTTTTTATTACCAGCAAGTATTTTAGTAATTAAGCTATTTCTATAATATTATTAGATATTGAAATCTATAAGTATAGTGATAAATACCAATATAATATAAAGGAAGATTTAATATAAAAGTAGCATAACACAGAATATAGTATTATAATATAGTTGTAATATGCAAATATAAATAAAATTTAATTCAGCTTCAAACTAGAATAAGTCACTAATATATTAAGATTTATATTAGGTAGTGTTAATATACTATAATATTAATAGGATATAGTTTTAATCTTAAAAATAATAAAAAAGATAAGAAATAATAAGAATTAAAAAAAAAATAAAAGCCTAGTTTATTAGATAATTCAATACTATTTATTTAATTAATTTAGTTATAAAAGTATAAATTAATTATATAATTTATAATTAATTGAATTATATGAAAGTATATATAAGAATTTAAAAAACTAGTCTCTTAATACTCCCCTAATAAGTTTCTTAGAAGAAACACACTCTTTAGATATTTATAAATAGGTATAATAAGTTAAAATATACTTAATATTTTTTAAAGGTTCTTATATAACTTCTTTAATAAGATAATCTATTTATTTTATATAGAAATAAAGTTTACTATTAATAGATTTAAATTTAATTATATAATCAATATAGTATTCTTTTTCACCATCTTAATTAATAATTAAATCTAGTTTTAAGGTTTTTAATTAATTAAGAAAAATTTTAAAATCTTTAAAATAAGGTTTGATTTTAGATATATGAAAGGTAAAGTTAATCCTCAAAATTACAGGTAATTCTAAGGTAATATTTTCTAAATTTAAATTAATAGTTTAAATTTTATAACAACTATAATATAATACCAAGTATTTTTGATTTAAGTTAGATTTAAGTAAGATAAGTTTAAACATAAATTATTTTAGGTATATAAACATATTAATGTTATATTTAAGTGGATTTCTAAATAATTTTAAATATTGTTATTTTATAATTCTTTAGTTTTCTTCAAAATTTAACAAAGGAATTAATGTATTTGATATTAGATTGAAATTCAACAATATTTAAAAATAAGTTGATTTAAAGTTTTAAAGTAATTATTAAATTAAGATATTTGTTATAATTAATAAAATAAAGGCTAAAACTTGGTAATTCCTAATAAAAGTGTTGAATAAATATTAGAGTTAATAAACATAGGTATTTCAATTTAATTAATTAATATTAATATAAGTTTTAATTATTTACTTTATGATTTTAATAGTTTTTTCAACAAGTTTATTAGTTTAGTGATAATTAATAATAAATATAATTAGATTAATTTTAAAGAAAAAAGATAGTAACTTTTAGAATTAAAAGTTAAATTACATATCTTTATCAAATATAGTAGTTTGTGGAATTTTATAATAGGTAAAAATATTAAAAGATAGCAATTATGTAATATTTTTAACTATAGAAGTTTTGAAATAAAAAATAAAATAAACATATTTAGAAAATAAATCAATTACAATTAGTAAGTTTTTATAACTAGTTGTTGATTTAAAAATTTCTATAAAATTAAGCTGGATTTATTATTAAGTTCTATTAGGAACTTATAAGGGAATAAGTTTAGTATATTTTAATTAGGTATTATATTTAATTTTTTAGTATATATCACAGGTATTAGTGTATTTCTAAACTAATTTAATTAAAAAAAGTTAATAATATTTTATTTTAATTCTTTCAGCAATCTTTAACTAGCTTTAATATTTTATAATAAGTAAATTATTACATTTATCAAATATTTCTTGTTAAATCTTAAGAATATTAAAGACATATATGTTAAGAGACTAGTTCTCTAAATTCTTATATACACTTTCATATAATCCAATTAACTATAAATTATATGATTAATTTATACTTATATAGTTAAATTAATTGTATAAATAGTATTAAATTATCTAATAAACTAGGTTCCTCTTTTTTCCTCTCAATTCTTACTATTTTTTACTTTCACACTATTTCTAAGATTGAGACTATATTCTGTCGATATTGTAGGATATTGGCACTACCTAATATAAATCTTAATATATCGGTGACTCATCCTAGTTCGAAGCTTAATTAAACTTTGTTTACACTTGCACGCTACAGCCACATTATATTACCATGTTCTACACCACACTACTTTTATATTAAGTCTTCCTCTGCACTATATTAGTTTAACTACCACTATGCTTACATGGTAGCAGCAACAAAACTATTAAAAACCTACTAGATATTAATAACTGTCTGTATCAAACCTAATTATTGCTATTTTAAATCTTATCTATAATTTATTTCATTCAAATTTAACACTATATACTATAATGCCACCAAAAAGGGAGATA
>JNEM01013729.1:0-11535 GCA_000697335.1 Conidiobolus incongruus B7586
TATATAATATCAAATAATAATTTGAAAATATAAATATCTTTTGTAATTAAAAGTTTAAATTTATAATCTAATAATATTTCAAATAATATTATATTTATAATATAATGAAATATAATTTTTATTAGAAGAAAAGAATATTTCTATATTAAATAATTCAATCATTATAATAATAAATATATTTAAAAATTTTTAAATTTTAATATAAATATATTAATTTTTTAACCTATACACTAGATTGTAAAAGTGAGTTATAAAATAAAAATCACTTATATATTTACCTATAACTTAAATAATTCTTAACTAAATTAATTTAAACTAAAGTATATAATTAAGGTATATTACCTGATTATAATAGGTTATATTTAATTATATTTAATATATTATTGGTTGATATATCAAATATTAAATTTTAAATAGGGTGAATGATAAATTTGCAAGTTTAGGAGTTAAAAGGGTATATAAAACAAAAATTACTTAAATCTTTTTTTCTTTTATTAAATTGAATATATTTATACTAATATTATTATTATAAATTATTATTTTAAATAATATTAATATCAAAATACTTAAATCCCTCTCTAAAAAGATTCACTTGGGTATTAATTAACTCTATAATAAAGGTAAATCACTTGTAAGATTGTTGGAATTACTAGTGCTAGTTAGTTTACTATAGCTAGAGCTGTTAAAAATTATGGTAAAGATATATCTAAACCTAAATTTAAGTGTGTTAGGATTATAGATAAATATGATAAAAGGTATATTTGTAGGTTAGTTAATACAGGTAAATATAATATTACTATAGAAGTATAGAAAAAATTACAAGAATATATAGGAATATTAGTTAGTACTGATACTATTATATATATTTTACATTATAATAGATATTGCTTACACCTTAAGAAAAAACACCCCCAACTAAAGAAGTTTTATTATAGGGTTAGGTAGGAGTTTAAATGTCACCACTAAAGTTAAACCAACACTGATTAGAGTAAAGTTATTTAGTTTAATGAAACAAAAATGTACTTTAGTAAATCTAATAGAAAAGCTAGATGTTTCAAAAAAACAAAGAACTAGTTTGTGACTATTATGTTATTTTAACCCAAAAATATAATGATGAGTCAATTATAATTTAGGGATGTATATTATCTTCTGTTATAAGGTATCTTTATAAAATTGATAGGGGAATTAATACTGAGATGTACTAAAATAATCTAAACAATAAATTAAAAAAATTATTAAATAGTATAGGTTAAATAAATCAGATGTTATTTTCTAACTAGATAATACCCTTTGTTATATTATTATTTCTACTACCAAATGTTTTGAAATTAATAAAATAACAGTTATGAAGTGGCTTTTTTAATCCCCTAACCTTAATCTAATTGATTACCTTTGGGATCAGTTAAAAAAATAGTTAAAGCTTTCTTACCAGCAAAAAATTTTCAATGAGCTTTAGGAATATATTCAAGAAGTTTAAAACAAAATTAATCTTTCTTAGCATAAGAAGTTAGTTGACTCTATACCCCATAAACTTAAAAAAGTTAGGAAAGCAAAAGATAGGTATATTAAGTTTTAATTTTCTTTCTATAACCAAAATACACAAATTTATGACTCACCTTAGGTAAAATTTAAACTTTAATATATCTACTAAAATTTAATATAATTGGATCAAATTCACTTAATTATAAATAAATAAAATAAGTTTATTATATGGTTTAATGTATATTAATTTGATTAGGAATTAACAGAGTTATTGATAATAATATATATAATTATAATTTTATGACTTACTTTTACAAGCTAGAATATTTATAAAAAGACTAAAGAATATATTTTTACAATATTTTTTTATTAAGATTAAAAAATTATTTTTGATATTTATATATATATATAAATATATATATATATATATTTAATATAATATTAATTCATCATTGATTATAATTTATCATTATTTTATTATATCTCTATATTAATTTATTTTATTTTTAAATATTTATTTTTAAATAAAGATTTTATTTATATTTTTTTTATTATAACCATAATTATAGAGTTACACTAATCTACAAAAGTAAGTTATAAAATCAAAATTACTTAAATATTTACTTATATCTTAAACTATTCCTAATTAAATAAATTTAAATTAAAATATATTATTTACATTTATTAATTGAGTATAACTAACTATATTGAATTATATTATATTATTTATTGGTTAATATATCAAAACCTAAAATTTAACCAAGGTGAGTTATTAATTTATAGGTTTATAAATTAAAGGGGTATAAATAACAAAGCTTATATATATCTTTTTTTTTCTTTTGTTATATATATATATGATAAAAATATTAAGCTAATATTTAAAAATTAAAATTATAATAGTTAAATCTCTCTCTAAAAAAGTTTACTTATATATTAATAAACTTAATAATTAAAATAAATCAACTTATAAAATTGTTAGAATTACTAGTGTTAGTTAATTTACTATAGTTAAGGTTATTAATAACAATGCTAAAAAACACCTAAACTAAAATTTAAATATGTTAAAATTATTGATAAACATGATAAAAAATATATTTATAGATTAGTTAGTATAGGTAAATATAATACTATTGTAAAAGTACAACAGGAATTATAAAACTATATAGGAATATTAGTTAGTACTAATATTATTAAACACTAACCTGCAAAAGTAAGTCATAAAATCAAAAACACCTATATTTTTACTAATAACTTAATTAATATTTAATGAAATAAACCTAAATTAAATAATTAAAATATATTATATTTATTAGTTATATATATCATTAAATGATGATATTTAGTTATTAATTGGTTAAAATATAAAGCCTTAAATTTTACCTAAGGTGAGTCATAAATTTACAGGTTTTTGGTGATAAAAAAAAATTAAAACCTAGTGTATCTACCTTTAGCTTATCTAACTTCTTTAAGTTTGTGGGGTATAGAATCAACTAACTTTTTACACTAAGAAGGGTTAATCTTGTTCTATGCTTCTTGAACATATTCCCAAAGTTGATTTAAATTTTTTACTGGGGGGAAAGCTTTAATAGCTTTTTTTAACTAATCTTAAAGGTGTTCAATTAGATTAAGGTTAGGAGATTAAAGAGGCTATTTCATCACTGTTATCTTGTTATTTTTAAGCTATTTGTAGTAGAAGCTATAATATAGCAAGAGGCATTATCTTGCTGGAAAATAACATCAGATTTGTTTAACCTATACTATTCAATGGTTTTTTTCAATTCATTGTTCAAAATATTTTAGTACATCTCAGCATTAATTCCCCCATTAACTTTATAAAGATACCCTACACCTAAAAACAACATACATCCCTAAACAATAATTAACCCACCACTATACTTTTGGGTAGAATTAACATGATGGTTACAAAGTAGTTCTGCATCTTTTCTGAAGTATCTAGCTTTTCTATCAAATCCACTAAAGTATATTTTTGTTTCATCAGACTAAATAATCTTACTCTAATCAGTTTTAGTTCAACATTAGTGGTGACATTTAAACTCCCACCTAGCTTTACAGTGGGATTTCTTTAGTTGGGGGTGTTGTTTCTTGAAGCTTGAGTGGTATCTATGCTAATATAAAACACATATAATAATATCAGTGCTAACCAATATTCCTGTATAGTCTTATAGTTCTTGTTGTATTTCTACAGCAGTACCACACTTGCTTATATTAACTAACCTACAAATATACTTCTCATCATGTTCATCTATAATCTTAACACACTTAAGTTTAAGTTTAAATGTTTCTTTATTGCTATTCTTAACAACTTTAACTATAGTAGACTAGCTAACACTAGTAATTCTAGCAATATCATGAGTTGATTTACTTTTTTTATAAAGTTGATTAATATACAAGTGGATTTTTTTAGAGAGGGATTTAAGTATAATAATACTAATAAAAAAAATTTAGTATATCTATAAAATATTATATAAAATAATAGCAAAGAGAGAAAAAAGATATGGTTATATATTCTTAAATATATCCCCTTATCTCAAAAACCTGCAAATTTATAACTCACCTTGGTTAAATATTAAGGGTTAATATTTTTGCTAATAGTTTACTAAATATATCTAAATATATTTATCCATTATTAAATAATATACCTTAATTATATATTATAGTTTCAAGTAATCCAATATATACAATTGTTTTAGTTATTAATTAAAATATATATATTTTTGATTTTATGACTCACTTTTGTGGGTCAGTGTATATACTTTATATTAGAATAGATATTACTTATATCTTAAGAAAAAACACCACTAACTAAAGAAGTCTTATTGTAAAGTTAGGCAAGAGTTTAAATATCAACACTAAAGTTAAACTAAAACTAACTAGAATAAGGTTATTTAATAATGAAATAAAGATATATTTTAATAGATTTAATAAAAAAGGTAGATGTTTCAAAAAAGATAAAGAATTGCTTAATAACCATTATGTTATTATAACCTAATAATACAATAGTGGGTTAATTATAGTTTGGGGATAAATGTTATCTTTAGGTATAAGGTATCTTTGTAGGGTTGATGGGGGAATTAATACTGAAATATACTAAAGTATTCTAAACAATAAATTCAAAAAAATTCTTCTATGGTATAGATTAAAAAATCAAATATTATTTTCTAAAAAGATAATACACCTTGTTATATTTTAAATTTCTTATTAAATAGCTTAAAATAATAAAATAACTATTATAAAATAGCCTCTTTAATCTCCTAATCTTAACCTAATTAAATATCTTTGGGATCAACTAAAAGAATTAATTAAAGCTTTCCCCCTAGCAAAAAATTTAAATCAAATTTAAGAGTATATATAAGAAACTTGGAATAATATTACTTTTACCTAATATAAGAAGCTAGTTAACTCTATACCCTATAAACTTAAAGAAGTTAGAAAAGCAAAAGATAGATATACTAGATATTAATTTTTCTATCAATATTAATACCTGCAAATTTATAACTCACTTTAAGTATACTTTTAGTGTTAATATATCAATTAATAATTAATTAAATTTAATTATATATATTATATTATAAATAAAAAATATATATTGATTTTATAGTTTAATATAAGTTTATTTAAAATAGTATTGATTAAGATATAAATAGAAATATATATATTTTTAATTTTATGACTAGTTTTTGTAGTTTAGTGTATATAAAAGTTAAAATACTATCATCAAAATTAAATACAATATATCAATTTAAATATTTAATTTTAATAATAAAAGATATATTTTTATAATAATATTTAATTAAATATATTTATTTAAATATATCTTGAGAAATATTATATTAATTTAATTTAAATATTTTAATCTTTTCTAATTATAATTTGAAAATATATATTAAATTAATAATATATAATTTTATTTTAAAGTTAATAAAAGATTTAAATATAATATATAAACCAACCTATAAAGATGAGTTATATAATCAAAAATACTTATATTTTTATTAATAGCTTATTTAATATTTAATGAAATAAACTTAAATTAAATACATAAAATATATTTTTTATTAATAATATATATTATTAAATGATAATATTTAACTATTAATTATTTAAAAAACAAACCTTTAAATTTTACCTAAAATAAGTTATAAATTTGTGGTTTTTTGGTGATAAAAAAATTAAAACCTAGTGTATTTATCTTTAACTTTTCTAACTTCTTTAAGTTTATAGGGTATAGAATCAATTAACTTCTTATACTAAGAAGAGTTAATGTTGTTTTATGTTTCTTAAATATATTCCTAATATTAATATAAATCTTTTGTTAAAGGAAAGCTTCAATAATTTTTTTAACTAATTCCAAAGGTATTTAATTTGGTTAAAGTTAAAAGATTAAAGAAGCTACTTCATAATTGTTATTTTGTTATTTTTAAACTATTAACTAATAGAAGTTATAATATAATAAAAGATATTATCTTACTAGAAAATAACATCAGATTTGTTTAACCTATATTATTTAATGTTTTTTTTTCAATTGACTGTTTAAAATACTTTAATAAATCTCAAAATTAATTCCCTAATTAATTATACAAAGATATTTTACACCTAAAGCTAATATACACTAGTCTATAAAAATAAGTCATAAATTTAAAATTATATACATTTCTATTAATTTCTTAATCAATATTATTTTAAATAAACTTATATTAAAATATAAAATGAATATATATTTTTTATTTATAATATAATATATATAGTTAAATTTAATTAATTATTAATTGATATATTAACACTAAAAGTATATTTAAAGTGAGTTATAAATTTGCAGGTTTTAATATTGATAGAAAAATTAATATCTAATATATTTATCTTTCTCTTTTCTATCTTTTTTAAGTTTGTAAGGTATATAGTTAACTAGCTTTTTATATTAAACAAAACTAATATTATTCTAAACTTCTTAAATACACACCTAAAGTTAATTTAAATTTTTTGTTAAAGGGAAAGCTTTAATTAATTTTTTTATTTAATCCTAAAAATATTCAATTGGGTTGAAATTAAAAGATTAAGGAGGTTATTTCATAATAGTTATTTTGTTATTTTTAAGCCATTTAATAGTAGAGTTTATAGTATAGCAAGGTGTATTATCTTGTTAGAAAATAATATTTGATTTTTTTAATCTATTAGTGTAGAAATTAAGTAATGGCACAATTTTAAAATTAAAATTAAACAAATAAATTCATAAATAATATATAAAAATTAATGAATAATATAAAATTAATAGCCTCTTTTATTATTAATAACTTTTTTCTATACCTTTAGTAAGCTTCTAATACCTAAAAATCAGTTCTTTTTATTAAAGACTGAAATTTGATGTTTCACAAACCAATTAAATTTTCTTGCAGAAATTTTCTTTCCTGCAAGCTGGTTTTTTAATTGCTTAAAGCAATTATAATCACATAGGTTATAATCAGGGGAATATACTGGATGTGGTAACTCCCTCTAATTTTTTTTATATAAAAAATCTTTACAGCTTAAGCTTTATGTATTTTGCAATTATCATGCAAAATAATAGGTGTCCTTAATTTATATTGAGAACACTATTTAGAAATTGTTTTATTTAAAAAAATAATATATAACTTACTATTGATTGATTTTCCTTGAGGTATTAAATAAGAAAACTATATACCATTATAATCTATTACAACAATTAACATTTGCTTATATTTAAAGTACTTATTCATTGGAATTTGTGGAGGGGATTGATTTAGCTTAACCTAACATCTTGTTTTATTTTTAAGTAAAGGATTATATAAAGGAATCTAAGATTCATTAATTATAAGTATTCACTGTAAAAACCTTTGTTTTTGGTTATACCTTAATAAGTTTAGTTTAGCTATAGCTACTCTAGTTTTCTTTTGGGTTTCTGTTAAATTATAAGGTATCCATTTTCATTTTTATTAATTAATCCAAGTTTAAACTTAAGTAAATATAACATGCTTGTATAATTAATATTAAATTGCTTTAATAGTTCTCTAGCAGAAATAAAAGGGTATTTCTTAATATATTTTTTTACTTTATTGGTAAGTGAAAGAATAACAGTAGAAATTGGTTTACTAGATTTTGGTAAATTTTAAATAATATCCCTTCTAGCTTTAAAATCACAAATCTAGCAATATATGGTAGTTTTAGATAAAACACCATCTCTATAAGCTGTTTGTAAGTTTTAGATGATTTTAGAGGGTTTATGATTAAGTTTTAAAGATACAAAAATAAAAGCCTTTTGATAATCACAATCTAGTTTAAGCATGATTAAATTTAAGTGTAAATTTTAAAATCAAAATATTTTAATAAAAAAAATAATTAAAATTGAATATATATATTTAGTTTGAAAATATTTATTTTCCTATATTATATATATATATATAATTTTTCAAAACATATAATATGTTTGAAAGATTAGAAATTAAAAAATTTGCCATTTTTTAATTTTTATACTAATATATTACTTAATAGTTTTTTCAATTTATTGTTTAGAATACTTTAGTACATCTCAGTATTAATTCCCCTATTAACCTTATAAAAATACTTTATACCTAAAGATAACATACATCCCTAAACTATAATTAACCCACCATTGTATTTTTAGGTTATAATAATATAATGTTTATAAAGTAGCTTTTTAACTTTTTTGACATATCTAACTGTTTTATTAAATTTATTAAAATAGATCTTTATTTTGTTTGATTAAATAACTTTACTTTAGTTTGTTTTAGTTTAACTTTAGTGTTGACATTTAAACTCCCACTTAACTTTATACTTAGATTTTTTTAGTTAGGGGTGTTTTTTCTTAAAGTGTAAGTGGTATCTATTTTAATATAAAGTATATATAATAGTATTAGTACTAAATAATATTCTTATATAGTTTTATAATTCTTGTTGTACTTTTACAATAGTATTATATTTACCTATATAAACTAATCTATAAATATATTTTTTATCATGTTTATTTATAATTTTAACACACTTATATTTTAGTTTAGGTGTTTTTTTAACATTATTCTTAATAACCCTAACTATAGTAGATTAGCTAACACTAATAATTCTAGCAATCTCACAAGTTGATTTATTTTTATTATAAAGTTAATTAATACATAAGTAAACTTTTTTAGAGAGAGATTTAAGTATTATAATATTAATGTTTAAATATTAACTTAATAGTATTATAATATAGATAATACAATATAAGAAAAAAAAGATATATATAAGTTTTGTTATTTATACCCCTTTAACTTATAAACCTATAAATTTATAATTTATCTTAGTTAAAGTTTAAGTTTTGATATATTAACCTATAGCTAATATAATATAATTAAATATAGTTAGTTAAAATTAATTATATAGGTAAATTTATATATTTTAATTTAAATTAATTAGGAATTATTTAAGATATAAGTAAATATTTAAGTAATTTTAATTTTATAACTTACTTTTGTAGGTTAGTTTATATCCCTAAACAATAATTAACCCACTATTATATTTTTGGGTAAAATTAACATAATAGTTATAAAGTTCTTCTATATATTTCTAAATTATCTAACTTTTCTATTAAATCTATTAAACTATATTTTTATTTTTTTAAACTAAATAACCTTACTCTAATTAATTTTAATTTAATATTAATGGCAATATTTAAATTCATGCCTAGTTTTATACTTAGATTTTTTTAGTTATAGGTGTTTTTTCTTAAAATATAAGTGTTATTTATGTTAATATAAAATATATACACTAACCTACAAAAGTGAGTAATAAAATCAAAAATATATATATTTTAATTAATAACTAAAACAATTGTATATATTAGATTACTTGAAACTATAATATATAATTAAGGTATATTATTTAATAATAAATAAATATATTTAGATATATTTAGTAAACTATTAGCAAAAATATTAACCCTTAATATTTAACCAAGGTGAGTTATAAATTTGTTGGTTTTTGAGATAAGGGGATATATTTAACAATATATAACCATATCTTTTTTCTCTCTTTGTTATTATTTTATATAATATTTTACAGATATACTAAATTTTTTTATTAGTATTATTATACCTAAATCCCTCTCTAAAAAAACCTACTTGCACATTAATTAACTTTATAAAGAAGGTAAATCAACTTGTGATATTGTTAGAATTACTAATGTTAGTTAGTTTACTATAGTTAAAGCTGTTAAAAATAGCAATAAAGAAACATTTAAACCTAAACTTAAGCATGTTAGGATTATAGATGAACATGATGAGAAGTATATCTATAGGTTAGTTAATACAGGCAAGTGTGGTACTGCTGTAGAAATATAGTAAGAACTATAAAACTATATAGGAATATTAGTTAGCACTGATACTATTATACATGTTTTACATTAGCATGGATACTGCTCACAACTCAAGAAAAAACACCCCTAATTAAAGAAATCCCACTCTAAAGCTAGGCAAGAGTTTAAATGTCACCACTAATGTTAAACTGAAACTAATTAGAGTAAGGTTATTTTTTCTAATGAAACAAAAATATACTTTAGTGGATCTGATGAAAAAGCTAGATGCTTCAAAAAAGATACAAAACTACTTTGTGACTATTATGTTAATTCTACCTAAAAGTATAATGGTAGGTTAATTATTGTTTAGGGATGTATGTTGTCTTTAGGTGTAGGGTATCTTTGTAAAGTTAATAAGGGAATTAATACTGAGATGTACTAAAGTATTCTAAACAATGAATTGAAAAAAACCATTGAATAGTATAGGTTAAACAAATCTAATGTTATTTTCCAGCAAGATAATACCTTTTGCTATACTACAGCTTCTACTACCAAATAGCTTAAAAATAACAAGATAACAGTTATGAAGTGGTTTCTTTAATCTCCTAACCTTAATCTAATTAAACACCTTTAGGATTAGTTAAAAAAAGCTATTAAAGCTTTCCCCCTAGCAAAAAATTTAGATCAACTTTAAGAATATATTTAAGAAGTATAGAACAAGATTAACCCTTCCTAGTATAAGAAGTTAGTTGATTCTATACCCCACAAACTTAAAGAAGTTAGAAAAGCTAAAGGTAAATACACTAGGTTTTAATTTTTTTTTATCACCAAAAACCTACAAATTTATAACTCACTTTAGGTAAAATTTAAGGGTTTATATTTTAGCCAATTAATAGCTAAATATCATCATTTAATGATATATATAACTAATAAATATAATAGATTTTAATTATTTAATTTAGGTTTATTTCATTAAATATTAATTAAGTTATTAGTAAAAATATAGGTGTTTTTGATTTTATAACTCACTTTTGCAGGTTAGTGTATAATAGTATTAGTGTTAACTAATATTCTTATATATTTTAATAATTGCTGTTGTATTTTTACAATAATATTATATTTATTTGTATTAACCAACCAATAAATATACTTCTTATTATGTTCATCTATAATTTTAGTATATCTAAGTTTAAGTTTAAATGTGTTTTTATTGCTGTTCTTAATAGCTTTAGCTATAATAAACTAGCTACCATTAGTAATTCTAAAAATATTATAAGTAAATTTATTATTTTTATAAAGTTAATTGATATACAAGTAAATTTTTTTAGAGAGGGATTTAAATATAAAAATACTAATAAAAAGAATTTAATATATTTATAAAATATTATATAAAATAATAACAGAGAGTGAAAAAAGATATTGTTATATTTTATTAAATATACCTCTTTATCTCTAAACCCTAGAAATTTATAACACATTTAAGTTAAATATTAAGGGTTAATATTTTTTTTAATAGTTTATTAAATATATCTAAATATATTTATCTAAAATCAAATAATATAACTTAATTATATATTACAAAATCAAGTAATTTAATATATAAAATTATTTTAACTATTAATTAAAATATATAAAATTTTGATTTTATGACTTATTTTTGGGGTTTAGTATATAATAACCAATTAAAATAAATAATAAGCTAAAATTTATATCTATATATATATATCGAACTG
>JNEM01013732.1:0-94278 GCA_000697335.1 Conidiobolus incongruus B7586
TAATTAAAATATTAAATCAATATCTTAAAATTTAACTAAAATTTAAAAAAATTAAACTAGCTATAAATATATAAAACTTATTATAATATTACTAAAAATTAATATCTTTATAATAAATTCTATAATTAATAAAATATAAATATTTTAATATAATTTTAGTTAAAATATAAATCCAAATAATAAAGCCAAAATAATCCCTTTAATAAATTCTAATAAACAAAAATTTCTTTTTAAATAAATATTAATTATTATAATAAATTATAATAGTATACTTTAAATTTCAAGGGAAAATAAATTAATAAAAAGTTTTATCAAGTTTTTAAAAAAAACTATTATTCATTAATACTTTTAATATAATTGAAAACATTTGTAATTTTTTATAATAATTATATAATATATAGTTATATGAAATTTTCTAGTTATGTATAATAAGAAAAAATTATCATATCTAATTTACTTATTAAAATATAACTTGTATAATTATAATTGCTTTAAGGAATAAAAAAATTAGTTTATAAAATAAAAAATTTTTATATAAAAATTAAATTCCAATCTTTAATAAAAAGGAATATTTTTTAGGTGTTAAAAGCATAGTAAAAATTTATTAATATTAAGAGAGTAATGATTTTATATTTTATATTAAAATATTTATTTAGTATCAATCTCAAAAAATTCTCATCATTTAAAATCTAGAGTAATATCAAATATCATATATAATAGCTGTAGTTTTAAAATTGATTGATTTTTTGATAATAAAAAAAAATTTGAAACATAATATAATCATATTATAATATAGTAAATTATAAAAAGCTCATAAAGTAAAAATAACTGGTAGAACAAAAACAGATATTGACTGAAGCAACAGAATAAGAATACACTAAATTAATCAACTATTTAATCCAAGTTAAAGGCTAAATAACTTGCAGATTTTACAATGCGAATGTTACATGAAACCAAAATTTATTCGAATTTAGTATATAAAAGAATCCTATTAGGAGCTAAGGTTATATAATTGGTTATATGTCTATTACATAATAAACTATCTACGAGGACGACGTCCAGAACCACGTTCTTCAAGGCGTTCTTCAATTGATCTTCGTTTAACAGAGTCTCGAGAATCATGTACATCCCTTGAAGGACGATCTCTATCTGGACGGAATGAATCCATACCTCTGCGACGACCTCCTCTTCCTCCAAGGCGATCATTAATATCATCACGAACACCCGAAAGTCGCTTACTAATTGGTGATTTGGAGCGCTCAGGGCGGTAACAATCTCCTCTTAATGGAATATCATCTACACGGCGACGAGATAAACGCTCTGATTCAGAGCCACTACCTCGCCTGCTTTCTGTACGACGATCCCTACTGCAAGAGCGAGAACCAGGGCGATAAGAATCACCTTTACGATCCAGTCTACGACCTCTCCTGGGAGAAGGTGAACGACGATCTCTTCGTTTAGATTCGCGGGAAGGTGATCTTCTTCTATCATAATCAGCATCGTTATCAATCTGGCCTTTTCTATCATCATGGCTACCTCTATCCTGTCTAGAGCTACGATGACTAGAGCTTCTAGGACTTTGGATAGAGTCCTGATGTCCTTTCTGAGATTCATCACTATATCGGCTATTGCGTGAACGGGAGTGTGGTGAAAGTAGTTTATTTTGACCATTTTCTCTATCACCATTTCCAAATTCATTTTGATTTCTATCAGATGAATCATTATTATATGAACCATTTTTTAATTTGTCGTCATCTTTATGGTCAGAAAGCCCTCCTTCTCTGGTCCATCGAAGTGGTGGTGGGTTTGAATCGGGCCTGAAAGGCATAGGTGGTGGGGGTGGACGAAATTGGCCATTCATCATGTTAGGCGGAGGGAACATCATTGGTGGGAATTGATTAGGAGGAGGACGAGGACGATTATAGTGCTGATTAGGTGCCATGATATCAGACATGAATGATTTAACTTGTTGTCTAGGATTGGGGTTTGCCTGACCTTCTCCAGATTCATCATTTTCATTATTAGGATTAGCTAATTAAGGATATTAGGCTTAAAAAACAAGAATTATTTGTCGAATAATTACCATTGTCGCCTTCACCTGAAGGTGGATTATTCAATGATTGGGAAATATCATCTTCATTATTGTACTCATTTTCATCATTTTCCCGTCCTGCTTTGGACTCAGCAGCCTCTTTTTGTTTAGCTGAAATGTAATCTCTTGTCACTTGATTGACACGTTGATTAATCTCTGGTTCAGTGACCAATGAATCAGGGACAATATTAGTCGATTGACACTGAGGACATTTGAATCTTTCACCATGCTGTGGATTGATAAGCTCATTTGTAATGCATTCAGTACAAAACAAACTCGAACAGCAAGGTGTGGACACTGGTTCTTTAAGTAAGAGGTGACAAATTTTACATTGTAAGTCAACAGGAGCAGGGATATCAGCCCTCATATCTTCAATATTAGTTGAATTTCCTACAGTACGTTGACGATGTTGTTGCCAAGCAGTGCTAATAATATCAGATTAGATTAGATTTTAAATTATATATATATTTAAACTTACTCATTAGCTTGGGCAATAACTAAATCACCATCACTTGTAATCATTACACCTTTACCCTCAGGAGGTTTTTCAACAGCTTTCAAAAATGAACGAGGAATGCCAGTAGTTCTTTTGACTTTGGGTTGGTCAAATTTCTTTTCACCATGAGTTGGACAAAAGGTAATGTAGTGACCTAAAATTAATATATAAGAATATGTTAAAAAATATCAGTAGCTTGAAATACCTCTTTCACCACATCTGAAACATACATAGTTAGGTGGTGGTGGTCGATTAGCAAGCTGAGAATTATTTCGAATATTGTTAAATTTATTGCTATAGTTCTGAGTGCGTTTAGCCATTGGATTATTGCTATAAAATATATTTTAGTAAGAATATAAGTTATTTCAGCATTATTATTATTTTCAATTAATTTCACTTACGCTGCCATTTGATCAGTTTGCTTATCAAATTGTTCAAAATTCTGTTTCATCATAGCATCAATCTTTTCGTCTTCATTTTCACCAGGTAAAACACCTCCAGATAAAGTAGGCTAAAAATTTTATTAGTTTTGAATAAATAAATATAAATATTATATATAACTCACAGTTGAAGTACTAAAATTGAATAAATAAAATTAAAAAATAAGTTACTTATGAATATAACGAAAATATAAATGAAAACTTACGAATTTTGTCCGAATAAACCACCCGATGAACTGGATCCACCCGGCATCAGGTTTATTCCTCCACTAGAGGAGGTACTCGCAGTTGGTGCTGCACTAGATACTGAATTCAAATAGTATTGAGCATTATATTTTCCACTAGCGGGAACTCTTTTTACGAACACGGAAGTATTTTTAGGGATTAGAGTCTGATCGTCTGTATACTCTAATATTCAATAAAATCAAATCAAAAATTAATAATTTTGTCAATATAAATAATGAAATCAAATTATAAATTTGAAAAATATAATTTTTCAAGTGGATTGTTAAATACAAACTATTTCATTTGATTGAATAATAAACAAGTATAAAAAATAAAATCAATAATTTTTAGTATGTAATAACAATCAATGTTTATAAAAAATAAAATATAGAATAGTATACAAAGCCAATAAAGTTTGTAATAATAATAGAGTAAAAAACATTGAAGAATATAAAATTTAAATGGCGAATTTAGAAGTTGAAGAAAGCGATAAACTTTCATGTGAATAACGGATGGATTACCTTCATTGGTTTGAGCGTTAGAAATAACGATATCGAAATCGGTACCCTTGAGTTTTTTAGCCAACAAGATTTCTTTCTTCAATTCGAAAAGAGAAATAGTTAAGCCTTCAAATGTGATAGAACTAAAGTCTTTCGCAGCCTTAAACTTATAATGAATCAAAGACATTGTGGATTTTTGATCTTGACGAGAGTTTTGGACTTTTTATTTTTCTGGATACTGAGAAATATATAAAAATAAGAAGCAATAAGTACTCTGAAATATTATATAAAAATAATACAAAGCATAAAATAATAGAAAAATGTTTACCTTGAATATGAAATTATTATAATAAAAAAAATAATTTCAGGTTAATATTAAAAAGGAATAGCAAAGCTAAATAAAAACAAACGATTGCAATGTTCACTATACAGTATATCGAATATGATAGAGAATCTTGTTAGTAAATAGTTTATTTATTAATACTTTCAATATTTTTTAAATATAAGTGTCAAGAAAAGATTATTGAATTTGTTAGAAATTTAAGGGTAGAAACCTGTAAACATGATCATTTCCAATTTACTAAATTTAAACTCTCCCCACATGAATTTGAAATTTTAAATTTATGGGATATTTTATTTCCAAATTTAGAAATTTCATTAAATGACATATTTTATATGTATTCCTTTTTTAATATAAAAATTTAGATATAATTTTTTAATATAATGAATAAAAACATTGTCACTTATAGTTTTTCAATTGTTACATAATGGTATTATATATTCGTATATATCTATCACAATAAACATACTATAATCTTTACCTAGATAATATTTTTTTAAATTAAACAAGAAATTTATGAAATAATCTTTGAATGTTTTTAAAATGATTAAACCTTGAAGATTATTTTATTATTAAAAAATATTATTATACAATGTTTGATATAAAATGATGGTTGTTTAACCAAATTCAACATCAAAGTATATTTGTAACTGTCTAAAAATATGATTTTCCGAATTATGTTGATTGAGAATGAAACAATATATCTTTGAGTGAATTATATTATTAAATATTTTTTCTTAATTCAGTTCAATCTCTCATGCCCCTTAACACCTCTCGATCCTAAATCCATTTTAGCAGTCCTAGCTCCGAATTGAATAGCTCGTTTGGCAAATCGACACGCCTGTTTCAAGCCTAGTTGATGGGCCACCTGTCTGAGCATCAATTTATCGCCGACACCTTTAGGATATCTTAAATCCATCTTGTACTGTATGGGAATAGTATTGACAAGATGGATGAATTCACGATCTAGGAATGGAAAACGTACCTCTTTGGAATGATCCGAAATGACACGATCGTCGCGACCAAGATTACGGCTGGGTAATCTATCTACGTCTAATTGAATCTACAAATGATTATTAATAGTTAATACAATTTATCATCACATTATATTACTTCACTGAGCAATCCTTCAAATTGATTGGATTCAAAAGCTCTTAAATGACGAGAATACCCTCCAAATTGCTCATCAGCTCCCAATCCTGATAGAAGGACCCTGCAGGTAGAATGATATGAAATATATTCCTAAATTCATATCTATTATATTTAATCAATCAGGGAAGATTATTTATATGTTACATTGGTATTTTCATCATAAACAACACCTATGGTAATCATAAAAATGAGTAAAGTGATGCGATTAATATTATTGATTATATATTACCTTGTCCCCTAGATGCAAACCAAAAAGCTAGCGCAATACTCTGTTGAAATAATGATTAAACAATGGTAATTAAATAAACAGTATTATATTACCAAATCCATGACTGTATCAGAAGGAAAGATTAATTGCTTGATATGATCTGTATACTTTTGAACTTGCTCATAAGGTACATTAATCTCAACAAAATTCCACTTCCTATCTTTGCACAAATTTCTAATATACCATATAAATAACAAATCCTATGTGCAATATAATATTGGATTACTTTAACTCTTCATAAGTTTGTTTTCCTGTTATCCTATCGGGTACATCGTATTTTTTAGATTCGTCGACTTTTTTATGAGATTGAATTCTTGGATTTTCAAACCCTACATTGAGTAAATCAATCGATATATGGGATGGTAAGTGTTCATGACATAATCTGGCTAATATGGCACAGTCTAATCCTCCTGAGAATAGAATACCAACTCTATAAAATACAATGTAAATTGAACGTAATTAGGTTAGATAGCTGATCTTGGTACCTCTTGTCAGGAATATTTTCAACTCGTGATTTGACACTTTGTGATAACTGATTCAATACACATTTTACTCTATTTAATGATTTATCATTAATCAAATCAAATAACTCTTCTTGAGTGTTTTGAGTATTCCTTAATTCTTCAATAATGTTTTGATTGATAGCTTGACCAGGGAAGAACTAGATGGTGGACATTGTTAAATAACAATTATATAATAAGAATACTAAGTATTACATAAAATATATTAGCACTTGGGTTCCAATGTAAAGGTTCTATTAAATTAGCAAACCCATCTTCTATTTTCTTCAGAGCTTCTTCATTCAAATTTAAATAATAAAAAGTGCTTGGATCCACTTCCTTCCAATCTTCGCTCTCAGGATTCCTGATAGCTAGTGATGAAATGATAAAGTGAGGCAATTTTGTTGTTGGAAAGTGAATCAACATAGATCTACGTCCCATTGGATCTCTTCCAAAATACAAGCGATTGTGAGCTTTCTGAAAATTTTGTGAGTTTGTATGTATAATATGTGATGGACCATTGTGATATTACTTTATAATATAAAATAGAATAGGGACCTTCTACCCCACTTAAAAAATGCATAATATCTTCATTCGTGATGCATGATGATAGTTGATTGAATAATATTTTGGTATCGTTTTGGTCAATTGGAATCTAATCATTATACATTAATTTTATATCCATAAGTTTTAAATTTATATTTACATCGATACCACCAAAGCATTCTCCATTGAACACCATCCAATCGCCTTGATTATTGACCATAGGTTGGGGAGTTACTTCAAGCCCTCTCAAGTGTAAAACAAAGCCACCAATATTAGGTCTGAGATGAGGTAAAAAACCTTTGGGGGATTGGATTTCAAAATGGTCAGGGCCTAATTATTTCATGAATATTATAATACAGCCATTATACAGAAAACTGAATACCTCTATTGATATGCAATTTAATCAACTCCTGCCAACTTGGGTCATCGTTGAGGTTGTGTTGAGGATTTGGTGACAAACTAAATAATATCCCACACATTTAATTGGTTATAAATCTATAAAATCTATTTAATTATTAAAAAAAATAATTGATTTAATTGTTTGCACTAAGTTCACATCTATACATAATCAATGAGCTGGGATTTTGTTTATGGGATTATAAATAGACATCAGCAAAATATGGTAACCGAATTAAAAATTAAAAAATATATATTAAAATAATTTAGTATAGAGATCTAAAAAATATGAAAATTTAATAATTAGAAAAAATGGATGAAAAATTGATTATGAAAAAGATGGAGAATCGGGGTATCGATCCCCGTGCCTCTCGCATGCTAAGCGAGCGCTCTACCATTTGAGCTAATTCCCCATAATATTTTTTTTCATTCAAATTAATACAAGTGATTTAGGTACATTGTTAGCATTTTCAAAAAAATATTGAGATTGTTATACAATATCAATTCCATAAAATTTATCATTTTTATTGTTTGGTTATTATTTATTTATATATTTATATACATTTTCATAATCTAATATTTTTATTATACTTCAATTTTCCTACATTTATTTTTTTAACACCTTTTCATTTTTCCTTTTTTAGAATTCCATATTTCAAAATCTAAATTTTTTCTCTTGATTGTAAGCATTTTATATTATATTGAATAATAGGTAAAATAAGTTTCAATATTAATATTTTATAATAATTATTTATATTAAAACAAACTTATTTTCATAGAAATTATGAATATAAAATAGTTTTTTGATACTTCAATTGAAATACTTGCCTTCTCCTTATAAGGATATCATATTTTAATACCCTGAATACATTACTGAGAAGAATTTTTTATTTTCTTCGCTCCCAGTTATCATTAATTGTAAATGAATAAGTCAATTTTAAATATAATTAAATATCTCAGTTGTTTATCTTCTTGGATTTATTATTAATCAAAATAACACTATTATTTTATTTTGATTTGTAAATGTTAATGATTTGAATCAACAAATGTATTGAAAAATTTGTATTCAATAAATCTACTAAAATTAATCAAATTAATCCCACAATTTTATTTAAAATCTAATTTTTTTTCCTACAAATAAAATTTTTTTTAGTGATGGGAGCTTTTTACCCTCTCTGACACCATTTTAAACTATAATAAATTAGTGTGTTAATCAATCTATAATGGACTCTAAGAACGCTGGAATTAAATTGGCTAAAGTTACCAAAGTTTTGGGCCGTACCGGTTCCCGTGGTGGTGTCACCCAAGTCCGTGTCGAATTCTTAGACGATGCCTCCCGCTCCATCATCCGTAACGTTAAGGGCCCCGTTCGTGAAAACGATATTTTGACCTTATTAGAATCCGAACGTGAAGCTCGTCGTCTCAGATAAATGTATTATTGCACAACTTTTTCGATTGATGGAAATCAAGTTTGGGAACTAGTGACCATTATTTGAAATTGATTAAAAAGCTAGTTTTTCAGAGCTACTGTTTAAATTTTACTTCTATATTTATCGTCTAAATTTTTTCTTCTAACTGGTTCAATTTTTTTCTTTTTCGACTAATAGGTGACTTTTCCAGACTCTGCTTTCCAACAATAAAGGTTTCCTCTCTCCTAACCTCTTGATATGGTATATAAATCGATAAAATAATTGATTGAAATGACATTTTGGTAGGTTTTAGGTATGTGATAATCTCGATCTTGTTAGTAATTATAAATCACTCCAAATTAACACTTAGATCTGTCAGAAATTTCACTTTTTTACACTCCTTAATATAAATAGATCATTTAGAAATGAAATCTTGAATTGAAACAAACTACTTCTAATTTTGTTCAAGGTTCTTTTTCTTCCAATCAGTTACAAATTTCTTCAGAGATCTGCTTGGTCACCAATTTATCCCTTGAATGTTTTGACATTTCTTTATCTGACCGAAACTGCAATAGATCTTACATTATTTTCATAATTTTATTGATATTTAGCTCTCTTGAAAGTATCGGCTATTTTGATATCATAGTTGATCAAAATATTTACTGTTTAATTTTTAGCATATAATTCAATGTTTACAAAATGAATATCTTTGACGACTATTTCAAATTTTAATTATAACTATTTTGATCTATGGATCCTCCAATATTCAAAACATACACAATCAATACTACCTATAGCATACCGTTTTAATCAACAACCTTCTCAAATTGTTTTGATTGAAACTTATATTTAATTCTAAACTTAATAAATAGTTTATTTTGAAAATTAATTTTTTAACTATATTCTGGTTATAATCATGGTCTATATTTACTATACAAAATGACAATAATTACTATTCTTTTAATATATGTAGTGATTATATTTAATTTATAATTTGACTATTGGCAAAATATATATTTAATTAAATTATATTGAGTCATCTATGCTAATATAATAAATCAATTATTGTAATTTAAATTTTTTAATCAAATTCAAAATAAAAATAGAAAATAATTTCTTATTTTGATACAAATATTTTGTAAAATATAACTTTCAATATAAAAATACATATTTAATATTTATTATCAAATAAAACAATAAAATTTAATTAATTATTATTGATTTATTTTTTTATTATAAATTGATTATTTGATCAAAGTTTTGGAATTGATTGATATAAATAAATAATAATATTTGAAATGAAATTATTATTTTTAAACAATATTCCATTAAAAATAATTAAATATTTTAATATTAATTTTCATTAAAATATATGATTTAATAATATTTAAATTCTATTGACTAATTATCTCAATAATATCAAAGATACGATAAAGATTTATTAAAATAAACATTTAATTTTGGGTTGAATAGTTTTATCTATTATAATATTAAAATTATGCTATTGGTATTGTAAAGTATTTTTCAATAGTGCAAAACATATTAAACAGGCTAATAAATACAGGATTAATTATGATAAATGACATAACTATATAATTACTTTTATAACTTTTATCTAAATAATTTAATTCTCATAACTATTACAGTATCTTTTTTTAAATTGGAATTTTTTCAGGCTATTTTCATTATGATTCAATATTAACTCTTAGGTTATCTTTATTGAAACTAATCATTATGTAATTATTGATATTAATGATCATATTTTAATATGATAATTAACAAATAATTTTTATTCAAAAGATGATAACATATATTAATTTCTATATCAATTTAAATATCACATTAACAATAAAATTTTTAATCCCTTTTTTATCAATCTTTTATGGGTTCTTTTTTGCCATAAATTGTTATAAAACTAACCATGTTAAATTCATAAACCTTGAGTGTATTTTATTTGAATGATTGCAATAATAAACAATTAGAAATTACATCATGATTATGCCTGCTAAAATATTTTCAAAATTTTGAATAAATTTAATGATGAATTTATGACATCATATACTAAATTATTTAGTATAAATAATATTTTTTAGTATCTAAAATTATTCAATATCAAATATTCTACACTATACAATTACAAATATTATTTGCTATCAAACATGGCTGTAACATTATCTGATGTAATTAAATTAATTGGAGCTATCGTCTTACCTCCCTTGGGTGTGCTTTTGGAACGAGGATGTGGTACCGATCTATTGATTAATATCTTACTGACTCTCTTGGGTTATATTCCTGGTATTATTCACGCTATATTTATTATATTTAAGTATTAGTAACATCCTTTTAATAAATGTAAATATTGTGATTGAATTTTATATTATTTTTTCAATTTTTTCAATTTAAAGTATAATTTGTGATAAATTTATCAGATATTTGATATAAATTAAATCATCATTATAAAAGAACTATATTTACAAAAATTAGTTTATTTCATATCCTGAATAATATATCTTGATAATTCATATAATATTTTAAATAGCAGTTTCAATTAACGAGAGGTGGATTTGATTATTTTATAACCAATATAACTACCTAAACCCAGCCAAACCCACCAATACTCATAGATCACTTGATCCAACAATTGTATCCAGTGTTCATCTTTATCATCGTCTGAACTTGATAAAGATTTCAGAGGCTTTAAAATCTGCGTCAATTTAAAGTGACGCTCTAAAGAATATTCCAACTCTTCAAAAGGTTTCAAAACCGGGTTTTCCTCTTCTAAAAACTCATCCTCTTCAATTTCGTCAAATGCGTCCAACTCGTTATTATTATGATTCCAAGGGAATTCGCTCTCTACGCCCTCAAAAACCTGTTGAATAGGAGTAGGTAAATCGTTCTGCAATTTCTTCAACGTACTCAGCTTCTTCTTGTGGGACTTCTTCCAACTCAACTGGTACCTCGGCTGCAAAGTCTTACACAATTTGTTAAGTGGTAGCTTATCAGGAAAGTGTTTAAATATCAATTCCAAACTGAGCATCAGTTGCGACGTCCACAAATTATTAAACCCCAAATTAATTATACCCTCATCCGTCAGCCCCAACAACCTCTGTCCCGAGAGCTTGGTATCGAGACAAAAGTGTTGAATATCTCTAGCCATAAATGGGGGCAACTTCCACAAATTAATTAAGAAATTACCTACTTGCATAGATGTCCAACTCAACATCGGGGTTTTTGTATGCGATAAAATATCTTCTAATTGATTCAGGTCAATATAGATGTCGTGACTGATTTCGGTTTTCAAATCCGGATGTAACTGGGGTGGCGAAAACGTCGGAGTTAGAGGTAACTGCTCAAAACTTGGTGTCTCTGGCGATTCGCTAGAACTCATGATTATTCAATATAATTACAATTTAACAATTATTAGTAATATATTTTTATATAATTAATTAAATCAACCAAAATTTAAATCAATTCAAGAATAATCAACACCTATAAATTCCAATAAATATAAATCCAAATAATTTCTATTATAGTTTTTCCAAATGGTATGATTGAATTTGATTGCATTTGTCAAATGCACCAATGAAATCATTTGAATTTGATTCAGTTTTGTGCTTTTAGAGTTAAACCAATTCATTTCAAAAAGTTTAGATTAAGTAAATTTAGCTGATGGGAAATTTTATATTTAGTTAGTATAGTTATTTGGAAACATGCAATCAATATGGATGTTCTACATAATATAGTATCATAATGATAACATTAGAAAGTATATGAAAATCGAATGATTTGTGAGGATTTGTTATCAATTATAAGCATCATTAAAATGATTAAAGATAATATGGTTGATATGAGATAATAGTTAAATCAATTTGTAATTGTGGCACTTTTAACATCATTAAATTGAAGGTGAGAGTAAAAGAAATTGGAATGAGAAAAAAATAAGTCTTTAATCTAGATAATCCGACCAACCGGAATTGAACCAGTGACCTAGAGATTACAGCTTAAACTACAGTCTCCCGCTCTACCAACTGAGCTATAGTCGGTTAATTTCTATTTCATATTGATTTCAAAGAGTTCCCAATAATCTGAATAGATACGTTTTGTAAGTCTTTTTCCACATTAATTCCATCAATAATTAAAATAACCATTATTTTTTTTACATTTGATAGCACTCTTATATATAACACATATTTTATTTAATATATTCTTCATAAGTTCTCTTTACTCTTTTCAGTTTCTTTTCTTCTTTACTCGTATTTCATTTTAATTTTATGATAATTCTATTCCATTATTTTCCATCTACCAATAAATTTGAAGGTGATTTATATAATTTCAAAGTTAATTTTTCAATTAAATATTCTTTTTTATCATGATTTTAGTTTAATTTTTAAAATTTTAATTCCTTGAATTTAATTAAAAATCAAAATTAAATCAACAGATAATTGAAAATCACTCCTTGATTTCAATTTCATTAAATAAATTAATTAATAATAAAAATAAATATATAAAAATGGGTAAAAAGAAAACGAAAAAGCAGAATTATACATCAATTGATAATCCACAACTCCTAAACGAATTATCCAATATATCAACATATAATTCAAGTGAAGATAGCGAATTAAATCAACATCTAGAAAACTTATATTTAACAGAGTATAATAATAAATTTCATATTAATGATATTATTGACGAAACTAAAGAAGATTATATTCAAACAGACATTAATAATTTCGATAATGAATTAAATGATCTGTCTGGGTATTGCGACAAAGAGGAAGCAGGTAATAATAGAATTTATAATAAAAAACCAAAAAGTTTTATATTAATTTCAATATTTAGAAATTATTACTATTCAAAGTTCTTCAAATCAGTTTAATTATCAAAATACTGAAACTGATTCGTTTGACGAATTACCTAGCAGAGGTCTAGGATTTGAAAATAATGATTCAGAATATAATAGTGAGGGAAATGTAGAACCAGCAGCCTCTGAGATGTTTCAGGACAGTGATTCCGATGGCGAACTTATTCTTATACCTGATACCGCTCCAACCAACTTTCAACCCAGCAAAACTATGAGAAAAAAACTAGCTAAGAAAAAACATAAAGAAAAACTCAGAGCAAAGGGTAATAAAACTAAATCAGATGAAGAATTTGGAAAAAGTATACTGGAAGCTCTATCACGATGCCATTCCAGTCTACCAATCTATTTCAGTAATGAAATATGTACTCTATTAT
Source organism: Conidiobolus incongruus B7586 (assembly GCA_000697335.1). Classification (NCBI taxonomy): domain Eukaryota; kingdom Fungi; phylum Entomophthoromycota; class Entomophthoromycetes; order Entomophthorales; family Conidiobolaceae; genus Conidiobolus; species Conidiobolus incongruus. The sequence goes on from JNEM01013732.1 coordinate 13,600, forward strand.
TTAAAATTAATTTTATGATTGTTGAGTTTATTGGTTGTGATTATCCACCTTCTCCAAAAGCTCCACAGCAATTAACGCTACCTCCAATGTCAGGAAAGTTTAAAGAGTACGTCAAACGAGCTGCGCTAGTTTACAATCTCACTTGTAAGGGAACTGGATCGGGAAAGTCTAGTACTTTGTTAATTTCTAGACAGAAACAAACAAGGCTTCCTGAAAATGTCAAACACTCATATTTAGCCACCTCCAATCCAAATTATATGACTATTGACCAATCCGTCATTACTAATGTTCTATATGAGAGTCACACTCGTTATAACAAATTTAACAAATTGGAATCGAAACCGTTCCCACAGTATGCTAAAACAGCAATTTCCAAGCAGTCATATAGGAATGGAGCGAAAGTAGGAGAGCATTTGGCACCCATCCCTCCAAATAATATTGGTTACAAACTGATGCAGAAGATGGGATGGAATCCCGATGGTGGTAATGACCAACAATTGGTCATGGCAACAATTCGGAATGCAAAATCTGGATTGGGCAGTTAATCTAAGTTTTATAATACTTTTTTAACATAATTATTCATAATATTTTTAAACAATTTTGATTTTATTGTAATAAATTAAAATCACTTATATGATCGATAATACTATTGATTGATTTGTATTGTTGTCAAAAAAATTATTATAATAAACAAATAAAATTCTGTATTCATTTCTTAGTAGATATAAATAGTATAACGTATTAAGTATTCTGATAACTGAATTTTTTTTGCAAATTGAATATATCTATTACTTTATTTAATACTTCCGATAATTCCAATTGATTCAACTGATCAATTATTTTTGAAATATTAGTATATTGTCTTAACTGATATAAAGAATGCCTTGGGATGATGGTGTCAATATTTCATTCTTAATTTTATATCAACAAACTAAAATAAAATTAAATGATTAACAATATTCTTTATATTTAACTTGGTTTGTCTTATTAGTTTATTCCAAATTAATCTTCGAGAATATTCAATAATTTTATTTAATAATATTAAATAAGTATTAAATAACAACTTCATCTGATTTGCCAATTTAAGTAATTTCTAATCATTATTACTAATTAAACCCTAATTGACAATAAGGTGATAATAACTGTTATTTAGTCAATTTGAGTACTATAAATATTATGACGTAATTATGAATAATATAAAAACCCTTGATTTTTCACTTTCTCAATTGTCTTTTATCATGAGTTTTAAAGATTTGGATTATTTAATAGATGATAATGACTCCAACGATGAATTTGAATTTGTTCAACAGTTTAAAGAACTGAAAATTGATAGTAGGGATGATAGCATAGATTTTCATATGGTCCAGTTAGATGATTGGGATAATGAGTTGGACTCTTGTGACTTTGACAGTGATTCTATTGAAAGCATTGATTTTGATTCTTTGTTAGATACAGCTGCTGAAGAAAGTAATCCTATTAGTTGGTATTATTTGAACACATTACTAATAATATTTGATTTAGATAGTTTTCACATAACTACGAAGGTTAACTTATTTCAATCTCAACAGTTCGATGGGGTAGTCAATATAGATCAAAATTCTCAATCTTCAGTAGACCATAACACTACAAATCAAATCATAGATTTACCCAACGCTATATCGACATATGAGAATGATATCTCAATGCCACCATCCATGGATAACATTGGTCAACTTACAAAAAGTCAGAGGAAGCAATTGAGTAGAGCACTGAAAAAGCAGGAACTTCAACAGCTCAACAATTTTAATACTTTTGACACCCTCCTAACTGAGATGGCTGTTGAAAATGCTAATACAACGAAATCCACATCATGCAATTTAAGTCAGATACAGTTGAATAAAGGTCAAAAGAAGAAGCTTAGAAAGAAGGGTAAGAAGAAACGTAGTCAAAATAGTGCCGATCAAGATAAAAATACTGCAACATCCTTAAACATTGATCTTAGTCCCTGTACCAAATCTAAATGCAAAGGAAAAGAGAACGGACAAAGAAATCAAAGCAAAAAAAAGAAAAAACACAAAGTTCAACAGCTATCGAAGTTTTACAATGACCAATCATTGCATCATATACATCGCCAGCCTCTAGACCAAGCCTTATCTGAATCAAATCATCTCCTCTTGAATCAAATCCAAGCAATTCAAGATTATTGTCAACATGGCTCTAATTCGCAGCTGACGAAACTCATTAACTGTAAATCCAATGGCAATGTACCTACTAGTAACTCAAAATCAAAGAGTAATCCAATTCAGTCAATTAAAAAAAAACCAATTGGCCCAAAACTGTCAAAGAAGAAATTTAGCGACGTCATCAATTCATAAATCAAACATTCATTATATTTATAATAAAAATAAACTTATAATATTCAATAGCATCAAAGTTAATTATATGATATTTTTAATTTATACGAATCTTTAATTGGGCTTGGTTTAAATATCAATTGGGTAATAATTTTACAAAATATTATTGATCTCTCGGACAATTGCTTTGCTAATTGAGTAGAGAGAATAGTTTAAACATCACAATAAATTGGGTGAATTGGTTAAGTATTATTATTCATATTATTTAACTCAAAAATTATCGAATATTATGATATATTAATAGCTCCTTGATAAAATTTTCGATTTATATTATAATTTAAAAATATAGTTTGCAAAATTAAATATTATCGAGTTTCCCAATGATTTTGTGGTCAATTGATAATATACTCCAATTGAATTAATCGATTTCTTTAATTATATTCCATCATTTTTTGATTCACCAACTATCAGCCAAAAAATTTCAAACTCGATATATTATCTCATATGAAAATTATTGCTTGAAAATAAAATAATCTGAATTCAATATATTACACTTTTTAGTGTAATTTTTTCCCGAAATATGTAGATTTTATAATTGTAAGAGGGATTAATCAAATTTTATATTTTAATTGAATTGAATCAACAATTAAAAAATTCATTTTTTTAAAATAAATCCATATTAAATATATATAAAAATCTTTAAAATGCCCTTGCAATATTAATTAATTTTAAATAATATTCACTAGACAAGTTTTATAATGTTTAATGATACCTTAAATTAAAATTGGTACACTCGATCTCAGTTAAATGGATGTAAAACAGAACAAACAAAATACTCGTACTGTATATTAATATATATTGTTTATATAGAATACATATTTGTTATGCAATATCATATATTTTTCAAATTTGATTAATATTGAAACAAGATTAAATACATTAATTTCATCAAATTAAAACTTATTGAATTGAATCAAATCAAAAACATTGGGAAAATCTTAAGTCTCAATTGTATCATAATTGTTGAATTATAAGCTAGCTAGTGATGATTTTAGAAAATATATATACACTTATTTTGGAAATTAATTCTGAAGTTTTATTATATTAAAATAGCCTATATGAAACATAACATTTGTGACCAAATAAAATTTATTTTATTCAATGTGATTTTTTATAATAGTAGATAAAATTTGATATTTCTATAACATTATATATAAATTAATGTTATATATGTCAAGATAATAAAGATTGATTTAGATTTATATAATTTTTATTTAACCATTGTTATTTATAATATATATTTTATATAACCATAAAACTATAAAAATTCGAATGCAAAGATAATTTTTTTTTAAAAAAATAATATTAAATATAACTTGAACTAATAGATAAATATATCCAAATTTATCGCACTATGTATAAAGTTCAAATATTAGTTTATTAACTTATTAATACTATTGTTGATAAATATTTTAATATCGATATGAAAATTTTTATGAAATATGTTTTTGATTTGGTATTCAAATGACAGTGTAAATTATTTAAAATTAACATCAGTTAATTCTCTAACAAAAAGATTATTTTTTGAATAATTATAATTTATTAATTGAAAAATATCTTTATAAATCTAGAATATATATATTAATATAAGTATAGTTACTTGAAAATAAAATTTGTTATTTAATTTATATTGTAAAAAATTTTATATTTAGCTGACAATTAAATTTCTGAATATATTTGAAATTGTATAATTCTTGATTTTATAAAGTTATCTTTTTAATATTATAAGAAATACGACATAGAATATAATAGTGTTATATAGTTAAAAAAGTTAAGAATATAGATTATTTCTCATTAAGCAATGAAAATTATCAAAAAATATATGCCTTATGTTTATTATATAAAATTAAAATAACTCTATTATCAATCGCAAGCCCAAAAAATTAGAATTAATTAGATACAATATATGGAAAGAAGGTTTAATATTGAATTCAATTAAAATTTTCATTCAACATTTCAGCAATAAGAGAATAATGATACAAAATATGCCTATACCTTATAGGTACAAATTTGTTACAATCTTAAAAATATAATAATCCATTATATGAAAGACCCTTTTAATCTTAAAGGAACTTTTCTAAAGAGTTCGAAATCAATGATGAGTATAATAATTAAGATATATGAATAACTGCACTTGTTTAAAAATGCCAAATAAGTACTCAAACTTTGTAGTCCCTAATAACAAGAAATTTACCTAAATTTTAAACTTGACAAAATATAATTTATAATATATGTTATTATATCAAATTATGGCTTTAGAGAAAAATTACTTTCATTTATATTCTTTTCTAAAATTCAAACAAGAAGCACTGAATTTAATTGGATGGCATATTTCACAAAATTTTTAAATATATTCATTTTAATTCAAAAATTCAATAAATTATAGATATACATATAGAGAACATTGTATTTAAAAATGGGTTCAGTCGGAAAATGGATGTAAGGTATATTATTTTTTCAAAAAATTATTAAATGGGTTACAAACTACCAAATCAATTACCCTGTATGATATTTATGAAATGCATAACTCTAATATCATTAGAAGTTTTTTAAAACTAACTATATTATCGCAATTTGTATATTCACCAAATATGAATCCATGAGATTACCATGGGTTTGGGCTTTTAAAAAATTATATTGAAGCAATATGTTTTCAAAATTTGAATCAATTAAAGGTGAAACTTACATGGTTAATCAAGAAACTTGATAAAAAAAGGTGCTGTTAAATAGGTCTTCCAGTTTCTTAGTATTGGAAAAAATATAAAACAAAATAAAGCCAATAGTTTATATATTTGTTATCTATTTTCAATTTTAATTTAAGTATGACTTGAAATCATCATTTGAAAATTTAGTTGGAATATTTCTTAAAGCAAAGTTTAAATCTGATTTAATGCTAATAATTATATATTATGTTCAATATTTATAGTAATGTTAAAATTACATAAAATGTAGTATTAGGTAAGTATATATATCTAAAAATATCAACAAAATTACATTTTAGCCATGTTGTTAGTATTTTTCAATAAATTTTCAACAGTTTAAATAGTAATTTTGGATGATTATTGAATAAATAGAACATATACTATTATAATGATTGCAAATAAGCATTTATTTATAAGAAGCTAATATTGTATATAATGATATATTATTTCAATATTTAAATCATATTAATTGCATGATTCAATTTAGAATAATGGAAAAGCTCACTAAATTGTTTGTACAAATCGTAACACTGCAAAATTGAGCTACATCATCGATTAATCAGAATTATAAAGAGTAGATCAGATTTTCAGTTTTAAGTTTTATTTAAAATAAAATGAATAAATAAGAATAAATTAGAGTAAGCATTTTTCGTTATGACGATCGATTAATAAAGCTGCTCTTCTTTCTCTTTCTCTTACTTCGGCTTCATCCCAGCCCATCATTTGAATATAGTCAATAGTCATAGGGCGGGCTACATTCAAAAGCTCACAACCTGGCTTAACTTGGTCAGGCTGAACATTTTCAGGGAGTAAAACACCTTGAGATATATATTCCCAAGCAAATTTCAGGTTTTCGTCAATCGAAGGTTCATCAAAAGAATTAAAAGGAATGAAAGGTTCAGGTTCAGGTAAAGGTTCAGGTTCTTCAGAAGTGAATGAATTTCCGGAGTCAAGATTCCATGCAAAATTATCTTCATCATATTTATAGCAAAGATTAATAGTATCAAAAGTATTTGAAATCTTTACATCATATCCGGGCAAGTCAAGGTCATCAGCAGGATAATCAAACAGATCTCTATATTTCATTTGGCGATCGTACCAAACCTTATCAACGAAAGCGTGATGCAACCAGAACAAAGGGTCATTGGGACTTGCAAAGCCGCTAAAATCCTTGCCTATTGCGTTGTGCACACGGCCGTGCCCTCCCTCCAACATATTCTTCACCCACTCATTTTTGGGTCCATCTATGACGGCGCGTTCAATTTCATCTTTTGTAGCGCCGAAAGTCTGTTCGAAAACAGAGTTACGAGCGATGCAATGAGGACTTCCTGGTTGATTGATGTCGGTGAAATAGTAGGATTCGAAATCAGCAAATGGGCTATTTGTGATGCAATTGCCTTGATTTGGATTACCTTCCTTGCCAAACCATTCCCAAATTGGATCCTGATTCATGTCATTGAAATGAACTGTCCAGTCCCAGTATGGGATACGAATGCTCGGGTCAATTCTCCTTAACTCAGATTCTAATTCATACAAATAATAACGATGCCAAGCAAAAAATTGCTCTACATTATGAATCTTATCTGAAAATTCAACATGTTGCTTGACAATTTCATCATATAAGTTTGGTTTAGGACCAGAGTTTACTCTCCATAAGGCATCAATGAACTTGCTACGTTCAGAATCAGACATTTTATGGATGTTAGGCCTTGGTAATACATCTTCACATTGAGCCGAGAGAAAGGTAACCTGTAAAATATTGACTAATCCGAATAATTGTAATCTCATATTTATTTAATAGTATTATTTAATGTTAGTAATTCATTGAATGAGCTTATTCCAATATATATATATATATCATCTTTCAAGATTTTCCCAAACTTTAATTCATACCATTTCGTAGCCGATTGTTCTAAAAAAGTATAATTTAAAATACTTGATTAATAGCTATAATATAATTATTTTATTATCTGTCATAGATTTTTGAGAAATTGCTGTGAATTTGACAAAAATTATTTTTTTTGTAAAAAATATTTTCTTAAATCGTAACTCGACTTTAAAAAGCCAGAAATATTAATATAATATAAATTTTTACACATTAAAGTATATATCCAGTTTAAATTTAATTTTTTAACTAAATAATTACTATTCTATTAGTAAAATAGGCATAATTATTCGTTTAAATGTCAATTTAAATTGAGCTTTCTCTTTATAGAATAAAAACCTTAGATATGATGTTCCAAAAGTGATCTTTTTCGCCATTATTCTCGCTGAATTGATATCGAAATACTGATTTATATTGGGATTCAAAAACAAATATTTACTCTATAAATATTATATAAATCTACGTAAAAAATAACCCATAATATTTTCCAGTTTAAAAATAGCGGCAAATTAATATAATTTTAAAAAATTACATGTTTATAAAAATTAATGTATCGAAATTTTTTATGAAATAAAATTTTTTCCATTTATTGAAATTGTATGATTAATTAATATTATATTCAATAATTTTTTAAAATGTATATATCATGGTAATCATTGATAAACCCTGAAAAATATATATATATATTTTAATAGCTAAATAATCTACAATATCAAACATGCAGCTATTTTTATAATTTATTAGGCAACTTTATCTAACTGTATACAATTAAACAAAATTTATACAAATGTATTTATTAAATAATTTCTTGAGTAAATCGCACTATTACCTCAAAGAATTTTCTTATAGTATGATTAAATAGTGTGGATTATATATGATTATTGATAAATAATACAAATATTAATGAAATTCAATTGCTTTTACCTGCTCATTGTGGAAACATAATATTCCCAAAATTAGTCTGGATAGGGTGTCATATTCAGATTATCATTTATGTTTTCAAATAATCAGGTGTATATTTCTAAGGTTTTGTATAAGTTACTAGCAAAAATTTTTGTATAAAACCGGTATTTTACCTATAAATGATCGCCTTACATTACTATTTTTGTATAATTTTTTTGATGATTTTCAACCATTTTATTGAATTAATGAAAATACTGGTAATTTAGCATTATCATTGAATTTTTCGTTCTAAAGAAATTAAATTGTATTTATGAGGTATTGAGTAACAAATTCAAATTATGCACTATACCATATCCTTATGGCTAATTATTATTAATTATATTATTTATTTAAATATAAAATTTAATTTTATGTCTTAAATTGATAAATTTATTTGAAAATGTTCAGTAATTGCTAGATCAACTATCAAATCTTTCACTGAAATTTTTTTTCAATGTTAGCATCAAGTATTCTTAAAACATTTAGACTGTATTATTTAGAAAATTCAATAATTTTTACGAACATTTTCAGTTATAGTTATGCACAGTTGATTAACATTAACATATAGTATATTAACTTTTATATGATTTTTAATATATACTTAATCATAATTTTTGAACAGATTAAATCTTTTTAGTCAGTTGTAATCTGTTTTTAAGCATGTGAGTAATCATGAAATTATATATGTAATAATCTCATATATTTAGTAATAAAGACATAAAATACAATTTTTCAATAATAATTTTTATAAAAAATATTATAAATAAAATTCAATTGTATGATATTCTTAAAAAACAGTTTATTATTTAATAATAAAAAATTATAGATATAATTAAATATGAAAAATATCAAAATTGTGATATTAAAGAATTACTATTTTATTAAATGATTAGGTAAAATAACAAAATAGAGATTGAAAAATGAATTCAAAAGTGGTGTTATATATATTATATAAAAAATCGAATAAGTAGTTGCAAGTGATAATTGATATTGCATTAATAATTAACAATTTAACTTTGAAGTATTAATAACAAAGCGAATATAATATGTTTTTCAAAAGGTAAAAAGGTTTTTAATTGTATATTTTTACATAAATCAAGACACTTTGGCGGAGTGGTTAACGCGGCGCCCTGCTAAGGCGTTTCCCTTTGGGAGCACAGGTTCGAATCCTGTAGGTGTCGACTTCATTTATTTTTATTATATTTTCTCATTTTCATTTAATATATTTCCACATCATCCAATTAGAATATTCTTATTTAATTTTGTATATATTCCAAAAATCATTGTAATTCAATCTATTCAAGATTAATATATATTCCTACTATTCTTTTTAACTCTTTGTATATCGGCATATTTAATTCATTGAAAAACATTAGTAATCCTTTGAATTTAATGTTTTTTAATAACCTATAGGTTCTTTTCTTGTAGTATATTATTCTATTTAATATATTTGTGCAATTAAATTTCAAATTTATTAGGATAGTCAAAGCTCCAGATCGTGAGTCAATAGATTTTTTTTCCAATTCCTGAAGTACTGTTTGCACTATTTTCAAAATAAATATTAAAATTTAATAAATTATTAAAACGAATGAAACATCTATTTGACAAGAAGTATATACTATTTCAAATTTGAAAGTTAGATACAAAATTATAATATTTGATTAGAATAAAAATAGTTAATTAATATTATATCTCCAATATATAGTCATCATTTTTTCATTTTAATTATATATTATTCAGTATAATAAAACATTTCTCTGACTAAACGTGTCCATAGTAATTATCTAAATTATATATGATCGAATAAACAATGAAAAGTAACCAATAATTCAGATTATTAATATCAATTTATTTATATATTATAGAGTTATTCTATAAAATAAATTAGCCTAGATATATCTATATTAATTATTAGCTGCTTTTCAGTTTGTATAAATAATTATTTATGAAATTTGTTAAAATTTCAAAGATTTTGAAATTTTGCAAAATTTAATTTAAAAAGGTACTTTAATTTTAGTTGCACTAATCACTTTTGAATTCCCAAGAATTTTCACACCTTTACTTTGAAATGAAGTTATGAAATATTAGGTATAGAAGTGTCTAACTTTGACAACAATATCTCTTAGTTATTTATAATTTATCGTCATCAAGGGAGGTAAAATGAAAAAGAATTAGTTTTTAAACGTATCCTGTATAATACTTTAATGGTATATTACTCTATATTAATTAAACTATCATATATAGATATCACTAATGCTACAAATACATCAAGAATCTATACCTGAAACGACTATATATTGAAATCAATTTTTGATCCCAAGGTACCTTACCGAATCTACCAAAGTGTTGGTGACACTATAAAAGAGAAAAACAGCAATTACCAGCTCTATAAAATGGGCTTTTAAAGCGACACTGACATTGCTATTCCCAATATGATTTATGGCTTAAAAATTATTATCTAATTCTTCAAAGTTTGTCTTCTAAGCGACAGCTTTTTTATACAACCAAGTATCATACTATCTCACCTGGTTCATTTTGCATTCCATTTCCAAAACTTTCACCTCTATTATTATATTCTTATTGCCCTTCATTTGGTTCCTTCTTTTAAGTTTGATTTAGATGATTATTCTATTACTTAGTCTTTTTGTCTATATAATCAAATTTATTATACCATATTTGGATTGGAATAATTTCAAGGGAGTAGCTCGTACTTTTGAAATCTGTATAGTTATAGAATCCCGTTTTAGTCTATTCAAATTATACTCAAGTGTCAGGACCTGAAATTGGCTCTGTGCCTCTAATTTCCCTCATTATTCATTTTATATATTGCATATGAATAAAAATTTAAATAGGTTTCTTGTTAAAATAGTTCAGTTTCATCAAATAAAACAAATAATACAATATGGATGAGAATAGTGATATCAATTATCTCTGTTATAGCTATTAATTATTCTTCGCTTCATAATTAAGTATTGAAATCCAGCATCTTGTTAAATAAAATTTCTAAACCTTGAACTCACTCCTCAACTCAACGCGCTTGATCTCAACTGATTTAAACTATTTTTGAGGATAACAAAGTACATTATCTTATATTGAATATTAATTAAGGAATTTGCGACCGTCTGTGACTTTATCAGTAGATATTTAAAGACTTCTATACCAAGAACATATCTTTAAAGTAAGATTATTCATTATCATTCAAAAGCTTTCACATCATTGCAAATTAAATATAATTTTGGTATCATAAAATATATTTTATATAATATTCCAAATGAAACTGTCATCATTTTATTAGCTATATTAATTAATAATATTTTAACCAAGTACAAATTTACTCAAATTTTCAATCCATCTAATTACAAAAACATATTAAAACAATATTTCAACTTCCATTTGATTGTTTTGATGGTATATTTAAAAAAAACAAGTAATTGTAAATTTATAATATATCATGGCACCCATATATTATAGTAAATTTCCTATGATATATCTATTTCTAAGAAAATTGATTTATATTTGACTAATATTAAAAACTTTCAAAATTTTATATATACTTAGAACTTCATTGAAATATACAAAAATTAATGCTTTATAACTATTTTTTAATGATTTTTTCATAATTATTACCAAAAATAATATTCAAATATAGTGATATAATTATAATTGAATATTATAATCATACTGAATAAGATTTCTAATGAAATGAATAACCGAAAAAATACAATCAATTATAAATGGATACTAGCGAATTAGTTGTAAATTATTTTTAGTCTTCATATTGCTGTTGAAAATTGTTCCACTAACCCGAAATTATATATTTCCATTTTTATGTGCTTAAAAATAAATATATGAAGACAGAATCAAATATTCATTATACAATACATTTATGTATGATTTAAGGGTAATTTTCAAAATGATTTTTAATTTTATGGCAGATAATTAAATAATCACCACAATTCGAAGTATTGATTAATTAATAAACCAAAATCAGATTTAAAAATATATTTATAACTACTAATGCTGATTTATTTATTGAATATGATTCAGTCCAAAGGAATTACCATCCGTTACCGGTTGGGGCTGCTATCAAATGATGCAGGTGAATCATTGTCAGCATTATCAACAAAAAGTGGAATGAAGTTACTAAAGAAGCTACCAATTTCACTCAACGTTTGCTTAAAAACTGAAGGTTTGAAAAAATTACGGAATGGTCCAATAGTCTTAGGACCAATACTAGGAATAAGAGGTGGTAATGGTTTCTGGGTTAGACTTTCATTTTTTTATGGCTGGAATGGGTGAATATTACTTTTGGGTAATGGAGTTTGAACCTCAACAGGAGCCTGAGATGAAGCTTGATCATATCCTTGTAATTTGAAAATATCAAATAGAGGACTTGCAACAAAGACAGATGCAAACTAAATAAGGGTAATATCTTTAATAGAAACCATTTTCTAAAGTTAAATATGTATTATAATCTCAAGATATATAACTTGTTGGTTTAAAAAGATTTCATGACTGTTTTTATAAATAAAAATTATTAATTATAAAACAATCAGCTAATATGATATTTTTATGCTCTTTGATAAACCCTGACAATCAATAATTTATCTATCTTCCCATATTTATAATTTTGCATTTTTTTAATAACTTAAATAATCAAAATTTCTAATATTGAATAATTGAATGTAAAATATTATATCACTGAGGATATTAATTAAATTTTTACTACAATGATAGACAAAAATTTGTATATATTTATTTATTCCATATAAAACTATGTTCCAAATTTTATTAAATATCAAGTAAATAACAATTTTCAACTATTTGATTAAATTTTCAATAGAAACCATGTATTGTAAAATTATTACATGAATTAATTTATAACATCTTTTTTCTCTGAATATTAAATTAAAATAATTTAATAGTAAATTTATTGTAGTATAATAATACCCATTTTATCAGAATAATAGTAAGATTAGGCATTAAAGACATAAATATAATTACATTCTAACATAATAGCTAAATGTATATTTTATTGACAAAAGCATTTAAAAAAAATATTTTTCAAAATAATTTTTAAAGTAATTTTTAAGATTGAATTTAGAAAAATTTAGGTTAATATAAACATAATTTGTGGGAATAAATTTCTTTTTAGAGATGATTATTTCATTTTCATTGTAATTTTATGTTTTCAAATTTTATCCTTATGCTTATTAAGATAATCCATGCGTTTTCATTTCTTTTATTGAAGATTATTAAAATTTGAGATAATTTTAATGATGATGCCATTGGATAAGTAATAATCTAGCGGTGCAGACATATATTTTGATCTCTGATAGTTTCAATCTACAAAATATTTATCTATTTAGTGATTTATTATATATTATTAATCTAATTATTTATAATTGAATTCAATATATTATTTTGAAAAATTAGTTATTATCATTTTTATTCTTTTATTTTGATTATTAATTAAAATGTATTATTTCATCAATGTGTTCAGGAAATCAACGGTATTAAATTGAAATGTTCAATAAAAATTGAACTAAAGATATTTGGATAGTTTGAGTACCACTAAAGGAAATTTTTGTTTATATTTGTCATTGTTTATTGCCAATATATTGGTTAACAAAAATGCATCATTATCTTATAATCTCATCTTCTTATAATAAGGACTTGTGATATATATATATACATTAGAAATCGTTACAGACTAGAAGATGCAATAATGTTCTAATTCCTTATTTTGATTAATATAGGATTCGCAATTATCAGAGAAAAAAAGATATAGTTGGACGTTAGATTTTTCAACAATATCATTGCTGAAATCGGTCAAAAAGAATATACAGTTTTGATTATTGTATCTAGGAAATTTATTATCTCTTTGCTATGAGAATAAATGTGGTATCAACTCTCTTGAATCAAAAATGTTTTAATGCATGCCATTAAATATAGTCAAGTTTACTTTGAATTGTACTCTGAATAGCATTTATTATTTAGTAAATTTATATTTAACCTATTTGATCCAGTTTCAAATGATGCCATATTGATATTTCAATAATATATTTTCAGTATTTTAATGATATTGAGATGTTCAATTTACAATTGAAATAATCTGATTCAATCAAAAAATTTTATATAAAGTTATATAATTATAAGTAGGTGAGATTCGCTACTAAAAATATTATCTCTTAAACATAAATTCAATGTTGTAAATAAACATATGAATCGAAATGAATTTCTATCAGAATTTATCTCAACAAACGATCAAGTATTGAAAGATTAAATCATAATTAATTCTGTACTTACAAAAGGATAACAGTTTATGATATAATGAGATATATAACAAAACTAAACTAATATATTTTGTTTATAAATTTATATATTTAATAACGATATTTTCATTTCGATTTATTAAAATTGTTATTATTGTTTATTATCGATTCATTGAATTAAGTATTAAGGATAAAAAATGTTAAAATAATATATTGAATACATTTTGATATTATTTATATAATCACTAATATTAATTCTGAGATTTTCAGACATTTTGTCACACATAAATTTAACAAATGTAAATAGATTTTTCGGTTAATTCTAAGTTTATATATATCGATACTAGATTGAAATATATTTTGGTGAATTATATACATGTAGAAATAGTATATTTTTCTATATTTATTAAATAACGAAAACAATATTAGCTATATATATTCTTGTAGAGATCATGATTTTATTATAAAGTCGCTGATTGAAGTGTGGTATTTTAAACTCAACTTTACTGATGTCTTATTTTCAATTTTATAAAATGTTTTGTATTATTTTAGATGAGATTATTATTATGATTTAAACTATTATTGTCGTATAGATTTTGATTAAAATATAGCTGCCATGTACTAATCTATAAAAAAAAGTTTTCTATTGAATACAAAAATATTGTTATTTTTCCAATATTTCTAATGTTTAATATAGTTAAATAATAAATAAAACATTTTTATAGTTAAAATTAATATGTTATACAACAATAGTACAATGATTTCATTTTGGATTAAATGAACAAGATTTATTTTTAATAAAAAAAGATTAGATATTATTATCAACTTAATAATAATTAAAGCAGAAATATTATTAATAAATGATTAAGAAAAAATGAAGATTATTTAAATTTTTGGACATTTGGTGATGATATATGCATGCTGAATTGAAATGGTGAAATATGCTAGACTTAAATGACTAAATAATGTGTGAATTTTTCACTCTCCTCATGCACTAACATTTCATTGCGCTTGTATTCGTTTAGCTCGCGTTTGATGTCTAAAGTATTCAGCATGTTTTGCTCTAAGTCAACTCCCATCCTGCGGTCATACTCTTCGTCGCAGTAAGTTTCAAATATGACTACAAATTCGTTAAATCTGAAATGCTTGCCGTTTGTATACTTTTTAGAGCGTCCGACTTTGCTCAGTGTTCTAGTCCTAGATTTTCTCTTCTCTTTCATGGGTGTAGTGTCGTCCATTGAGGGTGTGGTTGATCTTGTCTTGAGGATGCCCTTGCGAGGTGCATCTTGTGCTTCCATTGACACAATTTTACCCTTTTCATCCACCATGTATAGGCTCCTCGCATTGCCTACTGGTGGTACAGAGTGAGATTTGGGACGTTGCTTATCCTCATCAGTATCTGTTTCACCTGAACCGGATGTGGCAGAGCAGATGGAGCCCTTACGCTCCCTCTGCCTAGGAATTTGGTCATTTTTCAAGTCTTCAGTGGTTTCCATCAATATTTCACCAGCTTTATTCTGATAATTGATGACCTCCTGAATCATAGAAGGCGGTACAGAGGCTAAAGAACTCTCATCGGGAGGGAGACCGGGATTCGGAGAATCCATTTCAGCCAGTTTTCCAGCTTCTTTATCAAGGTTTTCAAGAGTTGAAAGTGTATTAAACTGGTCTTTCCACACAAATTTTAAGAATTTTACAAATCTTCCCATTGCAGAACTTGACTTTCTTGACAAACTCTTGCTCTCGAGCTTCTTGTTTTTAAAATCTTCTATAGATTGCTCGGTAGTGGTAGGATTACCGAGAGAGCATCTTCTATCGAATTTGGTCCCAGTCGGTACAATAGGTGAAATAGGCTCAGGTGGCATGGATTCTGATTTGTGTATAGGTTCGCCATGTAATTCTGGGACGGGCTCTTCTACAAGAGGCTTGTCAGAATCGATGATTTTAGGAGGCTGAATCTGGTTCTGTAGATTGATTTCTCCATGATCAAATAATTGAGTTGCCATTGAGAATCGCCTTCGTCTCTTCTCGAGCTCATCACTCGATTTAGGCCCTTCGGTTTTGTATATTTTGCCAAAATTATCACTTCTAGCATCCAGTAATACTGTCATCTTTGCAATATTATTAATAATTAAACTACAGGATGAAATTGATTATAATCGATTTAATTAATAATTTTTTTGTATCAATTTATCCTCAAAAATTAAATTTTAAAAGAAATTAATTTCAATATCGAAAATACTCAATATATATATATATATCTGGTAAATATAAAAAAATTAAGTATAATATAGAGAAAGAAGAGTTAAAAATAATTTAGAAACTATGAAATATTTAAATAATACCACCAATTTTGGATGAACATACTAAGAATTCAATTGCAAACTGGACTATTTGTATCAATTTCACCAATTCATCAAATTCAATTTGAAACCCAATTTTTTAGGTTAAATTTAATTTTTTAATCCTCTTTTACTTAGCTCAGGTCATTCAGTTTAAAATTGTTTTGCTTAGTGAACTATCATTGGCTAAGTATTAGTCAGCTGAGTGGTTAGTCTACTTAGGTTCGATTCATAAAATTATTGATTTGTTAGCTTATTGTCAAGGTGTGAGTGAGACCCCTGTATATTATTACAGTTTGATTGGTTCATTTCAAAAAGGTCTTAAAAATGTCTTAGACATAATTGATTCCAAATCTGGGATTTAATATTACCAGATTAATCAAGGAAATCTGATAATATTAGTTAAATCAATCAAGTTTGTTAATCGATGAGATTGAATACTGAAGAATTTACAATATAGAGCTAATTTTATTGTATATATGTAACTGAATAAAATTTCTCTTTGATATGTCAGGTATATGTTTGATTAGTAGATTATATTGTTTATAATCATCATTTAATAATTTTAATCAATAAAAATAATCGAAATATATTATACTTCTCGATTTTATACCAATTTTATGATTATTTACTCACTAATATTAAAATTGATTAATATAACTAAATTTATAAATTTTACTTTTCAATGATATAAAATCTATATAATGAATTGATCGATGATCAAGTAATCATAGTTTCAAAATTATATATTATTATATTTAATTAATTTATATTAGTAAGTTAAATATATTCAACGGTTATAAAGCATATATTTGATAACTATATTCAAAATATAGTTATATATATTTTTGATTAATATTTTTTTTAATTTGAAAATTGCTAATATATTTAAATTAAAATATTATTAAAGACAATGATAAATTGATATTATTTTAATTGAGATAAATTATTAATTTCTATATTTATAGCAATTTAAATAATATACTCAATTTATTGGTCAATTTTGTTATTATCAATATTGTGTTTGCTGATAAAAAATATTATATCTATAATTAAATTTATTATTTTTCATTACTCAATAATTTTTACTAAATTCTACCCAAATAGTTTAATTTATTTAGCTGATAAAATATAATAAAAAATTTTCATCACAGTCTAATAGTTATAATGATATATCAATATACTTTTTCATTTATCAAGGATGGCTATAGCACGCATAAGTGTTCTAATACGAATTGTATATTTTATGATTTATTCTAAATTATTTAATAAAATATTAAATTATACCAAATATCAATATTTATATTTAATATAATAAGTATTGATTATTGATTGGTAATATATATTTGCTTGAACCTTTAGTTAAACAAATTTAAATATTATTATGTTCATATTAAAGAATACTATATTCATCAAAAAATTTTTATAATAGAATCATATCCCATAATTTTTAATTTCATCAATAAAGTGCATAAACTCTTAATATTCAGAATTCTGAATATAAAAATACAAAATATACTGAATAAGTATATAATGAGTACGCAAGGATCACCACAAACACCCAATTATCACTGGGATACTGTCAATCTATCATACCATACCGATAATACAAGCATACCACGAGCTCAACTCAATCTTCGATATGGATTAAGTATTCACAGTATTCCGGAACAAATGAAAGTTTAGATAAATCCACAATGTTTATAATTTCAACTAATTAAACAGAGCTTAGTCAATTTACAAGCTCAAGATTATCTTATCGAGCAATTGATGGCAAACAGGACCTATTATATTAATAGGAACTAACTTCAAACAGGGAAATATTTTCAAAAATATCAACGAGTAAATCAGCAATAATTATTCAATGTTAATTGAGAGAATTGAGTTAGATTTTGAGAATTTTTAAAATTATATCAAATGGGATTAGAAGTTTGTAAAAAAAATTAGCATTATTTTATAATATTTCGAAGTAACAATATCTTTATTAAATTAAATTCAAATATATTTATCAGTTTAAATTAGTAAAAATCAGATAAAAAAATTACCTTCTACTTGGACCCATATACCCAATTTAGATTGATTAAAATTTGGTATTCAATATTTACGAGAATTCATCAATTGTGTGCTAAGGGTTTGACATCATGTGGACTGCTATTCAAGTAATTATATTATATTTTTATTCCATATATACAATCGCTAATGGATTTTGAAGTTACCTAGTCCCATTAATCCAAATGCAAGAGTATGTCCCACTAACTGTAGCTTTAATGAGCTTAATTTCTAGATTATTCGCATGTTTAAAATTAATCAAACACGATTCTAAAAACTAATCTTATTATTGATTCATTGTCTTAAGATGACTAATGTAAGAGTTCGATAATATAAATGATTATAAGTGATTAAATGTATGGTTAGAGTGAGCACTTAATGACAGAAGGTTGGACATTAAAAGAATTTTTACCTAAAATGGATAAAAAGGGAAAATTAGTAAACTAAAGAGTAAGCTGTTGTTAATTTCATTTGATATATATTTATAATCGTTAATTTGGTTATAAATAATCCAAATGGGTTGGATATTAAGCCAAAAAAGAAGAAATCTTCAGTACCCCCAGTTAATTTAGACAATAATCTAGGAGGTAACATAAATCATTCAATAATATTAACTAAGCTAACCAAACGTTTTTTAGAACCTGTTTAAGTTAAAATTGAAATCAAACATAAATACTCTTAATGGTCGATGAAAAATCCTATTAAAATGATTAATAAAAAATATAAGTAATATGCCAATATCAAGTTATATTTCGAATTCAATTATCAAAATAAAGCCAAGTATTCCAATATAATTAATGAAAAATAAAAATGAATCATGGCAGTTTTATTTAATTGAAGTTAAAAGATTGCTCAAATTTAGGAGGATTAGCAAGTGATTGTAATTCAGCAAAGAGGGCAAACACTCGGGAATCAACCTCTTTGGTGAATGTGATATTTTCCAAAGTTACCATGAAAGGTGAGTAAATTTCGAGGTAATCGCGACCGAATTCTCTGAAGCGACCAGCCATAATTCTGAAGAGTGTATCTTCGGCGTGATTGCGGCCCTGGCTGTCCAAATGGGCTAAATATTTGGATAAAATAGAGCAAAAGCCTTGGAATACGAGGAAAATGTTATTTTTCAATTCTTGTCTAGCAGATGTTAAATTAGTTTGAAGTGATGAAATTTCGTCGGCATAAGGGTCAAAATCATCGGTTTGCATAGAGTCCTCAGGTGTCAAGCGTTTGATCTGAGTTTCAATATCTAAAATCCAATATCTCAATTTGTTAATTGTGTTTTGTAAAATCTCCCAAATGTGGGCGCGATGATAATGCTGCATAGCATTTTCACTAAATAGATAGTTGATAATATTTGCGGATGTAATAAGATTGTAGTTGGTGAATTTGTCGAGTTGGATACCCATCCATTGGGGAATGGGAGCCCAAAATGATACAACGATTTGAACGAGGTGATCTTTAGCTGCATCACTATCGATCAAAAATTTGAAAATAGCAGAATAGCGTTCAATGACATTCAGCATATGACTGAAACTCTTACTACCTTGGACAAGAAGTGTTTCTATAACAATTTCACGGATAAGATCAGCTGTTAACTCAGGATTAGCGCTTGCTTCATTAATACAATGCTTAATCATATTGATATCCGCCTTGGATTTGATGAAACCATCTAGTTGTTGTTGGAGTTGGAGTTGAGCTTGAGGTGTATTTTCTTCAATATTTTTGAATTTATAGTGGGGTTCTGGGCTCAAATCGCCAATCAAAGCTTGTAAAGGCTCGGGAACGGCTTCTTTAATTCTTTCATAGTAAGCAAGACGAATGCATTTTTCTAAAGTTCCAGCAACGAAAATTCTACGGAAATCGACAGGTTCTAAGTCCCAAACAGGGCCAAATGATTCAAAGTCCCATTTATATTCAATGTGACTAAGGTGATGACTTAACCAATTGTAGAGACGGTTGATGCATCCGATATCGAGATCGGAAATCTGTTCGTAAATACCGGGCACAGCATTCTTTAAGGCAAATGTAAAAGCAACAGGTGAACTCTTGATCCCTTCAACGATTAAAACACCATAGTAAACAGGCTTGTGGCAAGGACTGGGCAATGTTAAAATTTTGTTAAAAATGCATTCAATAATAATTTTTTCTAAGCTTAATAAACTTTGAGATACAGAAATCTCACCAGCTTCTTGTTCTGGATCTATTTCTTTAGCGGTGTAGAAAGTTTCAGCAGGGAATGATGATGGGATAGACAAGACATATTTGATACATTCTCTGCGATTATGTTCCATTAAATCAATGAGGTCGGATATGACATCTGAAATGATATAATAAGCAGGTGATTGACATTTGGTTAAATGCTCAGAATAACAAAAGAATACATTGGTAGGTGTGGGATAAGTGACTGATGAGTCATGGGGAACAGGGTTGAATTCAGGAACATCGTGTTGGAGAGCAGATCCCAAAGTTGATTCAAATAAAGTATAGGGTTTGGGAAGAATTTGAGCGTCCCAATTCTGTTCTTTCAACTTGAGCATTTGAGCCCAGAGTAATTCCAATTTGTCACTGGGAACTTCTGAGTATCCCTTTTGATGCACAGTTAAAACTTGTAATCTAGGATCTTGAAGTGTTTTACGAGCATTTATGTATTTTTCAATTGATTCGAAAATTCTGTTAAAGTCGTGAGGATTACGCTCACTTAAATCTCTGGCTGCCCAAGGCAAAGAAGCCAATACCAACCCAACCATACAATCAATGCGGTCCTAAGAATATGATTAGTAAACTTAGAATACTAAATAATGCATCGAATAATACTTTGATTGGGTTTTCTTCATTTAATACAGATAATAGGTTGTTATAAATAGCAATAAGATTAGAAGATAAAATCATATTTGAGTTAACTAATTCAGCGAAGAATCGAAGCTAAAAGTTTGATTAATTACATGATAAATGGCAGATTTTAAGCTGTTGTCTTACTAATATTTTAGCCCTGCGCCAATCTCCAGTTTCTAAAGCGTGAGAGAAACCAGTGGATGCTCTATTGACAATTGCACCACCCAAATCATAATTGCGAGCGGTTAATAAGCCGACTAAAGTTCCGTAAATGGAGGATTTATGTGGTAATTCAGAGATACTAATTATAAACATTAGTATAAGAATGTGTATTTAATATATATTATAGTATTTACCATTTTTCAAAAATATCTAAAATTAAATCTGAATGCTTAGAGTAATCCTTCTCTAAAATTTCTGCTAAAGTTTCCAAATTATTTTGTAGATTTTTGGATATCTATTTAAAATTAGATAAATATAAAGTATCAAATACAGGTATTAATAATATAGTTACATTATCTCCAACCCTAAGAATCAAATTTGAAAGCCGATGCTCGAAAGTATCTTCTTTAGGGGGTCCCTGATTATAACCTCTACTTCTATTATTGTAGTGGCCTCTGTGGCGGTCTCTACCGTAGGGTTTATTGTGATCTAAAAGAAGAACTTAATATTGAAAATATTGTGATAGTATAAATAAACATACGACCAGTTCTAAACCCTCTTGAAGCTTTATCTAAAATATAGTGCCAAAATTAGTAAAATGATAAATGTAATATAATTAAAAATAAAATATACCGTAGTAAACCATATCGAATGCTCTTTTCAATATTTCAAAATAATGTGAGATAGATATATAATAAACTGAAAATAGTGTATATATTTAAATTATTAAAGAAAAGGGTTGGTATATTAGTTGAAAATGTGAGTAATATTTTTATAAATGAGTATTATATTCAAAAAATATATAATTTCGTTATTTTAATCTATTATACCAATGTTGATTGCATCATAAACATTTTGGGGAAACACTTAATTTTTACCCTCTTTGATTCGATTATTATGATTATGGGATTAATTTATTTATTTTGATCATAAAAATTAAATGAAACAAATATGTTAATATTGCCTTTAATATAACCTCTTTGAGATTAAAAATAAATCAAAAAACAAATATATTATATTTTTGTATATTTTTGGTTACGATGTTATAATTATTTATATAAATATTTGGAATTTAAATAGCATATTAAATATAGTTGAATTACTAATAACAGCAATTTTGGTTCAAGGTTCAACTTGATAACATAATATATCTTAAGGTCAATGATATTATATTATTAATAATACAAGCCTTAATAACTTATATATGAAATCATAAAATAGATATTTTGTAAGGAAATATTATTTCTGAATTGGCAATGTACAATTCTGGTAATATGGATTCAATTCATATTAAAAATATTGAATGAATGAACAGAGCTATTTTAAAAGTTTGTATTTGATTAATTATAATTAAAAATACTTTTAAAAATTTTCAAGTAATTATACTGTTTATGCATCAAAATTGTTCAAAGCATACCTGTATATAATAATAATATCCAATTGATTGTCAATTTGATTGAGATAATTAAACTGAATTGGTTAACTTTGGTAGCTAATATTATTTTGAAGAATATTTGTAGTGTATCATTTTGTAAAGTTTGCTATTTTTATATTATTCATCTCTTAAAAATAAACTGTTTTTAAAATCAATTTTAATTTTAAAATCTATCACTATATTGGATTATTATACAATTTTAATTGTCAATTTATTACTTCAGTATATACAATTAAACTAAAATTTTTACTTAATGATAATAAATATCAATTTTCCAAGTCATTTATATAATTCACTCATATTAGTCTATCAAGCAAAAATTTTATTTAATTATATAAAATATTAAAATGTAATAATGGTGTTATTAACTAGATCAAAGAGACACTTATTCATCGTCGTTTTGAGTTTGTAA
Organism: Conidiobolus incongruus B7586; assembly: GCA_000697335.1. NCBI lineage: Eukaryota > Fungi > Entomophthoromycota > Entomophthoromycetes > Entomophthorales > Conidiobolaceae > Conidiobolus > Conidiobolus incongruus. The sequence goes on from JNEM01013732.1 coordinate 37,026, forward strand.
AGTACGTTTCCTAGATTGGTTAACCTTAACAATTTGTTTATATTGTAGTCCTAATGGAGTCTTGAACACATCAGTATCGCGCATAAAGGTTTTCTAATTGCTATTATTAATAAACGGTATAAAATGATATTATAAAATCGCTTACCAAGCTGTTCAAATTGCTGGGATTAAATCTAACATTCTCTCTCTTCTGGCTAACGAAATCGGAAGTCTCTTTAATCTTGGTGAGTAGGACTTGAACGAATCTTGGAGTATTGGGAGCGGTTTTCTTAGCGAAACGTTTCAACTAAAATAAGTTCACATTAAAATCAAGGTTATATAATCAATGAAATATAATGACTTACGTATAAAGTGGTTGGTAAAACAATTTCAGGGAAAGCAATGGAGGTGGATAGACAGGAGAAGTAAGCCAAGAAACATTCGTTTACTAATCTAGAAAGTTCATCCTAATTAAAATTGAAATTAATATATTTCAGACTATTTAGAAAAAAATGAAAGCATACCTGATAAGGCTTAGTTCTTAACTGAGTCTTAGGAGCTTTGATAACTACATCGAAATTGAGAGGTTTTTCGGTAGAGGGCTTGGGCTTCTTTTGAAATTCATTAGATTCTAAGATCTAATAGCAATTGCATTAAGAAAAAAAGAACATATTAAGTAATATAAAAAATACCTCAATTAAATATGGAGCAATAGGAATATAGATCTTGGTAGATTGCATAATGGGAATCAAAGCCTTGATACAGTGGAACTTCAAGGGGAAATACTTGGGACTGGGAATTAAACTCAAAGTTCCGAGAGTAACTTGAACGAAAGGATAAATCAAAGGTTTAAGAGGAGATTCGCCATTTTCTTGCTCTAATTTAACATTACAATAGCTGCACAATACTTGAGACCAAAAGTAAATGCTATGGATGAATTGAAAGTTGTATACTTGTTGGTAAGAGTCTTTGGTTTTGTTAGTAAGAGAGGCTCTTAAGTGCATTGCAAGACGTCTGATAAATTGAAAGGCATATTGGTAACTGACAGCGAAATCTTGACCAAATAATTCGACACCACAATTGCGCATCATTTCAATTTGAGGTAAATTGAAGGCAGTAATGTTTTTGGTATTTCTGATATAAGACATATATACACCCTAAATAATTTACCATTAAAGATACAAATCAGACAATATGAAATAATAGTTACCTTGAGAGCAAGTTCTAAGAACTCTTTGGAAGTTCTTGATAAGTTCTTGAGAGTAATGAAAGCCAAAAGTCTAACTTTATCATCTTGAGCAGAACCGAATAATTTTAATAAAGTTTTGACTAAATCTCTAGATAATTTAGGGAAACTGGCGAAATAAACCAAGATGGATTCGAAGCGATCAAGCATAAAGGTCAACATAGTGGGCTCAGTTAACTGTTGAAGCATATGGAGACAGCTGGAGAGGTAAGATTTGGCTAACAAATGAATAGCTTTCCAGTTTTGGTAAGTATTAGGTAATTTGTTGTTATTGGGTTTAAATTTGAGAGTTTCGTTAAAGAAAGCAGGTACAAGTTTCATTGTCTTGACCATGAGTTGATTGAAAACTAGAAATATAAATGAGAATTTGAAATAATGATTTTATCACAAATTTTGATTACCTTTATCGTTGTTAATCTTGTATTTGGATGGCTGAGCTTCTTCACCTTCTTTCTTTTGATCATGAAGATGAGCACCAACTTTGAAAGCACTTAACAACTGATTACAAGCTTTCAAAGATTTTTTCTAAAACAAAGGGTCAGATTTGATTGGAAATCCTATCAATTTAAGGACTATACCTCCGTAATTTGTTGTTCCCAACCTGAAATCAATTTCAAAGAAACCAAAACAGTTTTATCGGACTCCTAAGTTTGAAAGTCAATTGAAGTCATTTAAAATCCAAGAAAATTCTTACGTTAGCATCATCTTTGTCATCAGCTTCTTCATGGTCGTCAGCTTCATCTTCGTCCTCTTCTTCATCTTGAACATCAAAATCTAATAAAGCTTTGTCGTTTTCTTGAAGAAATTTGTAAAATTCAGGATCTTTCTCCTTTAAAGCAGCCATATCTTGTTTCATGGATTCAACAGCACCATCGACATCTTCTTCTTCTTCTTCTTCCTCATCTTCCTCATCTTCCTCATCATCATTTTCATCTTCGTTTTCATCATCACTTATATCCATGGTAGTATCTTCATTATTTTCAATTTCGTTATCATCATCGCCTTCTTCGTCACTAACATCCATATCATTATTTTCTTCTTCGTCACTTGATAATTCAACCTCATCTAAATATATGGTTAGAAAATTGAAAATAAAAGTCATAAATTATTTAAATTTACCCTGAAGTACTTCTAAACCTTCAAAATCATCGTCTAATTTAGATCCTTGACCTTTAGATTTTTTCTATATTAATTTAATTAATAATTACTTGTAAACATGTATTTAACATAATTACTGTAAGTTTCAATAGATTAATTTCATTTTCTCCTCTATATTAAAACAATATTATTAGATATTGAATGACATATTACAAATAAAAATATAATTTTACTCTTCTTCAGAAGATTCTTCAATTACTTGAACTCTAGATTTATTCTTTAATTTTTCTTTTTCAGCAGCTAAACATGAATTGAAATATGAATAAACTGTAATAAAATTTATAATAAAAAATAAAAACCTTTTTGTTTTAATTTTTCCTTCTTCAATTTTTCCTTTTCCTTCTTTAAATTTTTGTCTTTGATAGCTTTATTTTTTCTGCGTTGCTTTAAATGACTTTGTAAATGTTTTTTATTGAATTTTTTAGTTCTCTTGTCGGTTCCTTTTGACATTATGATTTATTGAACTAAATTAAAATCTATATTGAAGGTTTTATATTATTTCTATTTAATTCAAAATTTATCAAATTGACCATTTTAACCTTTTATGTTATAATTTTGAAATTTTCAAATTATGGGATTATCGATTTTTCTACATATCATTAAATCCTAAACCTTGGGTAGAAAATATTGTAAATAACACAGTATATTTTGTCATATAACGTCAGATAATTTTTAAGGTTGATAATAAAGTTAGTTCAAAACTTTTAAAACGATTATATATATATGAATAGCTTATTTTAATTCTCGAGACAATTAAATATATTTAATTCGTTGTTTAAATAATTTACAAAAAATCTACATTTAATCAAAGAGTAGTTGAAATGATGACTAATAAAACCAATTAATTTGATTGAGGAAAAACTTGAAATCAATTAGTAATAAACGTGAAAAAATAAAATTTGCGATATATAAATGATTTATTGAAATCTAAAGATCTGATTTTTTTAGAATGAATCAAATAATACAAATTAAAATTAAACCTCAAATTAACTATTAATTGTTAATTAACATTTTTAAAATTTGAAAAAAAAATATAGAATATATGATCGGTTGGATGAGTATCAACGGACGTACTGTAAATATGCATTGATGTTTAAATTTTGGGATAAGGGATCAAAAATAAATGTATAAATTTTAGTCTGTACCTGAATCTTGGATACTCTGTTGAGTATTGAGATCATTTTGATACCCGTCATTTGGAGATACGTCATTTTCGAAATCCATATCATTGATAGGTGCGTCAGAGTAATCTGAGTCAAGGACCGCCAATCCTTCTTGGAAAAGATCTTTGAAATCTGGTTCTATGTGTGCTTCCGTATCTTGTTCAAAGTTCTCATTTTCACTAGAAGGTTGATAATTGGGTGATTCAGAAGGAGAGCTGACTCCAGAAGGGGTATCTTCATCACTAGCAAATTGAATTTCAGGAGTCCTTGATGCTAGATTATCGTTGTAAGGAGAGTCAATGTTAAATGAGGAAGATGGTGACCCATTTTCATAATCAGATACATCACTTTCTTCTTGCGATATTCTATCGATAATCTTTTTCCTCAAAAATTGATTGGGTTGGCTTGAATCTCTACGTCTTCTCCTCTTGGTACGACTAGGTGGTCTCAAAGATGGTGATCTTGGTTGCTTCAAATTTGCGTTATTGGGATGAAGATGTGTGTTCTCATCTTGATTAGTAGGTGATGCATAACCGCTCTGTGTGTCGCTGATATCATCATCAGTTTCAATGTCAGTGAAGGATTCCTCAAATAATTCTTTAATCTCTGGGTCGTCAAGTGACGGCATCTCATTTTGCCACTTTTTAAGATAATAGTGGAACTCATTCTCATTAATATTTGGCTCGACATCTGTATTTTCTGTCTCTATAGTTTCTGAAGGATCGACTATAATAGGGATATTACTGGTGTTTGTGTATTGAAACATGTCAACGTCTGGAATTGGATAATCTGATTCATTTTTCCTTTCCCATTGAGTTACAGAATCATATAACCATTTAGAATGTACAACTTTGATGTTTGGCATTCTAAGTGCTTGGTTCACTTTATGGGTTTGTTTTGTAGCAACCAAATGGGTAGTTTTACTAGAAATACTAGTTGAGCATTTAGCACCAAAACTTTCTGCCCATATCCATGCATCTTGCCTAGAAGGATATTAATATGAGAAAAACATAATTAATAGTATATCTTACTTGGTAGGATCAGCATCAATAGGAATGATACCACTAAAAGTGATATAAACCCCCTTTAGGACCTCAGATTTCAACTTGGGTAATAAAAATGGAACAGTGGGCACTACGTTATCTATTTTTTGAAGTTCACGGTTGTCTTGGTACTTGTAAAACATTTCATGGAGACGTTTGAGTTGTTTAAGTGTTAATAATAACTCTCTGTCATTTTCATTAAGTTGAGCAACATGACCATTTTGAATAGGACTGGTAATAATAGGTCTGGTGGCTTGAGGTTGTTTGGGATCAGCAATAGCTTGACTAGTTACTTCGCCATTGACTTCTTTGTTTTCACTGGATCCGTTTTGATTATTCGAATCGGAATTAGACTCTTCAGTATTTTTTGTTTCAATTGCGGTAGTAGTATTAGGTACAATGGAAGTCGGGTCGTTCTTGTTAGTTTCAGGTAAGTTATTAGCATTAATATCTCCAGTTCCTGGGAAAAATTCAAAGGGCACTACTCTAATCAAATTTGGTGACCATTCCCAGACATCTGGACGATCATCAATAGCGACTACCATGGACTGGTCAGTTGGAAAGAGCCTACTTATTGATTTTGTGGAACTCAAATTCTCGTCTCTCGTAATTACACGTTCTCTGAAATATTTATTCTCAGGGTCAATAATCTTGACAACTTCCAAAGCATAACTTCTAACTCCCATGGTATAAATATGAAATTCATAGAGTGGGTCTAATTCTTCTAAAAACTTCTTAAGAAAAGGACGAGGTTTTATATAATATATATTGGGAGAGTCATTAAGCGTAAATTTTCCAATATCGTGAGTAGCAGGATAATTTATATTTTTAGGATCTGACATCCACTCTCTAATTTTAGTATTTAATGAAGCATGAATAATTGTTTGGTCAAGATCGATAATTAAAGTTAATTTGCGAGCTTTTAACAACCTATTGGCATTTTCTAAATCTAACATTTCTGCATTCTATTTAGAATTATTATTTATCCCTTTTTAAATATTGAAACAAAATAAATTTACCTTTTTCGTAGTAGTTATATTATTTGTAGAATGATCAAATTTGATGGAAGCTCTCTCTAATTCATATTTATTATGAGATAAGTTAAGATCTTTACCACAATCTACACAGAGGCCTGCAAGTAATGTTTCATGTGTACATTCAACTTCAATTTTGGCGACAAATTCACTAATAAAAAAAACTGAATATTAATGGTTGAAATAAAATTGAGAATATTTTAATAATGGAATCGGATAGTGCCACTTACCTCACTGTAATTTCCTCACCTTCTTCAACCAAGATCGATTCCAAAATGCCTTCGAATTGAGCAGTTAAAAAATACCTCAAATACTCGGGTTCAGATTCTTCATTTCCATGTCTAGGGTTTGGAGATTCATACAATAATAGATTCGTGTTGTACTTGACTTCAGAACCAGGTTTTGCCAAAACCTTGATGATGCGAGCAGGGAGATGGTCATTGGGGATACGAACTTCTTGAAATCCCATTGAAAAAAGTAGGACTTAATACTAAAGCTTTGGACTAATAATATAGTATAATATAGTTATTTTTGATTAACCGCTATTTGTTAATTATAAAAAAATGAATGAATTTTTAAATTCACAAATAAAATTTTAATAACAAAAATTGCATTTAAAATCTTTTAATTTATGCTTTCATTGACTGTCATAAATTCAAAAATTTTGCTAAAGATCTATTGATGACATAACATTCAAAACCCTATTATCCAATCAAACCACGATTAGTAAGTCGTTCCATTTTTAGAACTAATTGAGTATTATTTCAATCTAACCAAATTTTAAATCCACGTTTGTAGTTATTGAAATGCAAATATTGAACTTTGTATAGTATCGATACAATATATGTTAGATAAATAAATTCTTTATAAAATATCTAGGTATGGACTTTCACTATTATTATCGAATCTATTATATGGCCACAGGTTAAAACTTTAACGAATATTCATTCACACCTATATGAGAGAAATTAATGTGATATATCACAGAAAGAAATACTTCAAGTACTATGTATTTATGATATAATCCCAACTTTGATATTCTGTTTTATAATTGTTATTTCTATTACAGCTATCGATTTGATAGATTAAAATAGACTATAATTATCATGAAATAAATACTCTTGAAATTTTCTTAAATCATAAGGATAATCTACCATCAAATGTTTAATTATCGAAAATTCGAGCAAATTTTAATCAGCCACTATATCTTTTATACAGGTTGCCTGTAAAACAATTATAATTTAAATGATTTTAACTATATAATATAAAATATGATATTAACGTTTTGAATTTTAATATATAATAATTTCATATATAATGTAGTTGGAAATTTTAATATTTACTCAGTTAATTTACAATTATAGAATTTATCAAATTCATAGTGTATTTGATATTATTCAAAATATAATTGTAAAAATAATTTATTTTTAGACTTGATTTTTGCTTGAAACTATGAATTGTATCTATAATAGAATTTCTTCAACTTTAGATTTTTCTTCACTATCACCTAATAATTAATTATAATTAATATAAAATTGAAATAAATCAGATTTGATTTACCTTTTTCAGTGAAAGATCTATTAGATTGCATGGCAACCTCTATATCTCTCAATGTTTTCAATTCAGGAGGATTATTTTTAGTATTGATAGTACTTCCCTCTGACTCAGATAGGTCATATGCTTGTTTTCTCGTCTCTTCCCATTTCCTTGTGCTGGTAAATTTATGCTGTTCATAAATATCCTTCTCTTTGACAATGTGTAACATAACAAACTCTACTGCCCACTGTGATAAATCCAGCATTGCCATACCCGCAACAATATTGAGAATCAAATTAATAATATTAAATGCGCCAATACTTCCTGTTTGAATGAACATTATCCGAATACCATGCGTATTGACAACTGTAAAATGATTCATTGGAGAGGGATCTGTTGATAGAAGATTATCATAAACAGACTCGACATATTTGAAATCGGCACCAGGCGCTTCTTGGACAGTTATTTCATAAGTCACCTCCCAAGGACGATACCAAGGATTTTCATAGTTAATTAAGGCTAAAAGTACTATTCCTTCATATCTCTTAGGCTTGGATCTCTCATTTTCTACTTCATCTAGATCAATTCCTCCTGCTTCTAATATTTGATCTACAGAGAATACATAATCTTTATCCTTTCCCTTGATAGGAAACTTTAAAATTGGGTTGTCTTTGGAGTCTAGAATTTCCCCTCTCATTGATCTTGAAGTCAAGACTTCTCCAGTTGTCGGACTCATGATGGAATGATCAATCAGTATTGTGTAATATTCAGGATAGCTAGCGTAAAATGCAATAGCTCTATCATAGTCGTTAGAATTATGCTCATAGATATCATAAATACAGTTACGATCAGAAGAGATTAATCCGTGCTGCGAGCTTTGACATCCAGGCTTCAAATCGTTGTATAGAGTCAAGTTTACTCTAGTAGGGACAAGGATAGAATGTTCAGTTGATCCATAAAATTCAGCTATATATCTGCAGCCCAATGCTGGAGAATAATCCTTAGTACAATAATCCAAGCTTTTGCTCGATTCAAGCTTTTCAAAATCGGGTACACGCACAGACACCCGAACGCTACCACCCGATGGCTTATCAAGATCCATGTAGCCTCTCTTATACATCAATTCATATAGCCCAATATATAATAATGCTAAAATGGTCAAAAGAGTGTTGAATAAACCCAATCTAGGATCTTTGATCTTCACGACAGCTTGGGTCTCGAAGGTTGTGGTATTGTCTACAATCCAGTTGATAAACTTTCTGAGAACCATTATATTTTTATAATATTCTTGATATTTGAGTAGATGACATTAATTCACTAACTGTAACAATTATTCATTAAATGATATATTTATACTCTAGAAATGATATGAAATATAACTTTTCAAACAGTATCAACAATTTCATAGTTCTTTTAAGCACTGATTCAGAAATATTTACCCTACGAATCAAAAATACTATTTCAAAGACCTCAATCACTTTGATAATTTTGAAATTTGGTATTCTGGAAGATACTCGATCGGAATTATTTCAAATAAATTTCACAATTCGGGTGATCACTCACTGTTTGAATATTACTACAGTTGATGTATTTCTTGATTAGTTTTTTTTTCATTTATGATCCTTGCAACTCTATTACCTAATATCGGATGAATTTAAATTTGTAAATTTTTAATTCATTGGTTCAAACAATGATAATAATTTAGATAGATATTTTATCCAATCAAATCTTAACTTAAATTTTGCCCTCTTTTCAATAAATGATAACAATTTTAAATTGTAAAATTTGATCATATCATAAAATTGTCAATATATTAATATTTAATAAAATAATTAATATATTTAATCCTTTTAAAGTTCTCTTTAAATATTATTTTTTTAGATCAAATCACTTTGCAAATATAAGGTAAAAATCTTTGAAATCATAATATTGTGTATATACTATATGAATTTAATTTATATTTAATATTTTATATTAATATGCTTCATATTTAAGTTACCTATGCTTTATTTATAATTGACTAAAATTTATAATATAATAATAATAATATTATTTTTTAACTGTCATTTTTTATGAAATTTAAGCTGAACTAGATAAAATAAATATGTAATTGTGAAGCGTTGAAAAATATGATATTATTAAATTTTTTTGTCAAGAATATTCAGAATATTTGTCCAAGTTTTAATCCTTTAATATAATCAATATAAAATATAATAGATTAATATTTCTTATTATCAACATTTATCAATTTAAAAATTATAATCAAAAATATCTAGATAATATAGCATTAAAATTTAATATGGCTTATAAAATTTAACCTCATATTTGAAGTATTATGATTATTAATTATATTACTAACAAATTTACAAAATTTCAAATATTAGGCTTTTTAATTCTTATAAATATACGAGTATGATAAAGCCAGTTTTCTGAAATATATAAACTTTATAGAAAACTGATATTATCAATATATTTAATACAGTATTTTTATTTCAGTATATATACATAAATTATAATACCAAAAGGAATATTACATTATTATAAGATACAATGTGTTAAACTATTTTGTGATTTTTTTCTTTAAAATTAATCAATTGCTAATGGAATTATAAATATCTTTCATAATATCAATTATTATAATATAGGTCTTAAATCAAATTCTAATATATTAAGAATAAAATTGATTAATTGTGAATTTCTTAACAAAAGATAATAAAAATATAATTAATATTTTAACAAAATACCATCAATTCTAATTAATAACATGGCGTCTCAAGAACTTTGAATTTATTATGTATATACCAATAATAGTAAATCATATTAATGTATATGATTTAAGTTTTATGGAATAAAATACACATTAAATATTTGAATCATAAGCTGTAACATCCCGCAATATTTTGAATACAAAAAAATAAGCTTTAATCTTTAAAAATTATTTTTTTTGCCCCATTATATCTGCAAGTTGGATTTCAAAATATTTGACTCAATGTACTACCTTATAGCCGAGACAGTCTTTTATTAATTTTTTTTAAAATTAATTAACGAGATTTTAATATCGCTCAAAATTATAATGCCACATGTTATTAATAGTAATCTTTGGATTATATGCTAATAAATATTTTAGTAAAAGTAACTCAATTACTTGCAATATACACTCATTCTAATTCTATTTCATGTATTGAGCCAAAAACACTAACTGTATTTGTCATATATTCATCAATATGGTCCTATTTGGAAAATCGAATTATTCTAAGTAAACTGAATTGAATTAGGCAGAGTAATATAAAAAGTATATTCTAATATGGTAATAATTAATCTTCTTAGCTTCACTTTATCATTTAAAAGTTGTTTAATTTTATTGAATTGAAACACTCCAAATTTAGTCAAAATCAAGTATAGAGAAATTTAATAATACTATGATTGATTGATCGTTGGATTTGCATTTAACATTCAAAATTCAAAAAATACACTATAAAATAGTGTTATGCTTACATAATAAAACCATATATTGGATATTATATCAGACTTAATCGTGTAAACATGTCTCCATTACATTATGATAATATCTGATTTAATAGAATTGATAAATGAAAAACTAATAGTTTCCATATTAGAATTCTTACACCGCAGATGGTATAGAATACTTTGAAAAAATTTATTCACAATATCCAAATAGACTTTCTGTGACTAATCTTCAGCTGATCTTCTCAATATCTCTTTAACTGTCAAATTTCAAAATTGGGTCTATGATTCCATTTTACTATATTTGTAGAATACAATTTGATGATTTTGTAAGCGTTATGAGAGGGAAATTATCAAAATTATATTGATTGAATGAGATTCGTTTAGATAGAAATTGTACACAACATGATGATATGAGTTGAAATTGTATACCACCATGTTAGTTTACAATAATTAATATAAACACTTTGTTTTAAATAGTATGTTAGGATAGGATGATTGAATTGAACTAAGTCTTATCACTCCGACATTAGGTTAAAATCAATTAAACTAAACTTTGAGTGACTCCTCAAGCTTAAACAATGGACTTACCACACTCCTTTTCTGCTCAAGTTTCCATTTACCAATAAAAATGATTCGATTCCAAATAAGTATAAAAGATGGACCAATCCATAAGAAATTGTATTTCAATCTCCTATCCAGTTTTTCTGAATTAATAAACTCTTCATTGTCCTTCTACTCTTTATTTTATTTTTAGAAGGCTCCTTCTCTGAATAGGCTTGTATTATTTTTATTAACTTTTATCCTTCTATTTGATTATTGTCCCCCTTTTGTATATATTTCAATAAATTATAACTATCTATCAACATTTACGCAGCAATTACCCAACTATCCTTTCAATGATGACCGAAACAATTAATACAATACTACACACTTTGGAAAATGAATATGCTAAAATGAATTTGGAGCCTAAATTTAACTATGAAACTAAAGAATCACATGTAACCGATTCCAACGACATTGATCCCGATATTACACTGGATGGTAGTGAAAATTTATTTCCGCCTTCTTATCAAAGCTCAATGGCTAGAAACCCCCACTCAGACCATCCTAGTATGAACATGATGCTATATGAAAAAGTAATAATTTATCGCTTGGTATTATCAATATGCAATTGATTAATATTTTTTAGATGCTCAATTTAGAATGTTTGGTATCCAACATACATGATACTGTTGTAGATAGTGCGTTACTTAATAAGGATGTTTCTCAACAACTTAAAGAGTAATCTTATATAATGCAGAATTTACACTTTTACATCTATATTAATATTTTATATTTGTAGAATAAATGATACTATGAATAAATTCCAAAAAGAAGCATCAATTCGCTTGAGACAAAAACTTAGTGTAAAACCAGACTGCCAAGTAATACTGAAAAATACATCTATTTGCAAGGGGTAGTGATTAATATTGCTTAATTTAGACTCTCTTTAACCCCGATGGTTCACAGCCTGCTAAAACACCTACCATCGAAAATGAAGAAGACTGCTTTCCCGTTGAAGAAGACAGTCAGCGATATGATAGAGTTTGTTCAATGGTCGAAACTCTAATATCAGATGCCAACACGGTATTATCAAATCGTGGTATTCCTTCTAAAGAACTATTTCAAAAACAATTGGAGAATGACCTCGCTGAACTTGGTCCCTTGATGAAATCAACCGATTCAATTTCTAAAGCCGAGAAAATGACTCATCAACACTCAGAACCATCTACTATCTATGCTGAACCTCAACCTGTTGAAGGACCCGAGACCAATGATGATTCACTAGTATTTGAATTTTCTTGCAGTTTCAAACGTCCTGGCAACTCCACAATTCCTCGCAGTTTGAAAAAGAAGCTTACTTTGCCACTGTTTCGACAAAAATCACCTACTTCTACCAATGACAAATCACTATCAGATAGTACCTCGACACAATCTACTGAGACTGCCTTGATTGATCCATCTTTGGTTACATTTTCAAATTTTGGAACTGTTGGATTATTAGTCCTTCTTGCCTATTGGACTTTCTTGTTTACTCTTGGTACTGTACTCCTGGATTCTTCTCTCTGTGATATGGCTGGACTTCAAGTAATGGAACTTGTTGATGCTATTTCTGGTTCTCGCGCTAAACGTGTTGAGCAAAGACGGCTTGCATCTAAGAAGTCGTTCCCTCGTATCGAGTATCAAATCCCCATTGCACCTGTCAGACATCGTAGAAACTCATTTTAACTTATTATCAACTAACCGATCATAAATATTTAGCTAAGGACTCACAATCATTATTCGCTTTATTCATTAAACATGTACATATTAGCGTGAACTGCTCCAATCGCGCTAGATATATCTAATTCAACCCTAACCCTATTTATTTATGATTTTTAACCAAATTGTCTAAGCGACTTATGTCTTTGTCAATACATGCGTATATTAAATATTATAACAATGGATTATATATTTGAACTACCTTTGATAAATATTATTATATTATAGCCACATTTAATAAAGAAATATTTATTTGTATTCGGATTATTCAATGTTATTTCCATTCAACTGCTTGAATTAGCTTGCAGGTAAATATTTTAATAATTTCTTTAAATGTCAAAATATTATTTAGATTTGATCGCTAGAATCAAAGATTCTATTAGTTGTAAATGACCAAACTAGTAACTTATTAGTAATATAGAGCTTAGACTGAAAAACTCAATCAAAATATTTGCCTATCTATCATGTATCATCATCCATTCTTTGAAAAACTTTTATAATTTGAAACAAAATTCCCTTCTAAACCAAAAAAAAATACTGATGTTAAAAATAATTTAACAACATGTATTGAAATCAAAATGATTTGGTTTGTTTTACTAAATTGAATATAGTTAAATATTTTTAATAGAATTGAATCGATTTAACATTGATATCTAATAATTTCTAATGCTTATTATATCATTATATAAATTTTATTGAGTCAGTATTACTTAATATTAATTGAACTTTAATTTGAAATTATCTTCAATTAAGTAATAATTTTCAATGTTACTAAGATTGCAAGGATAGTGCATTGACTATTTTTGACATGATTTCATTATTCAACAAAACTATTTGAGTTGATTTAATGCTGTCAAAATTATTGAAATTAAATTAGTTAATAGTATAATAATTGCATTCTATACTATTTTATACAAATAACATAATGATATGCATTTTCATTATTATAGTTACATTAATATATTTATTTTTATTTGTTAAAGTATGGGTTAATTTGATATGTTTTGTTTTAATGTAATGTACATATTAAACTCAATTTATTAGATTAATGAAATAACTATGATCAATTTGTAGTTCTATCAGAATTTGATAAAATTCCATATCTAAAATAAAGAAAATGATTAATATAAACACAAAAGTAGGATATATTTCACTTACTTGAATAAACAACCTTCGACACTTTCAATATCTAGGTGAGGACTTCCCAACTCGTCTAAAAATTTGACAAAATTATGGATCAAATTACCCCCTTGATAAATCAGGAGAGTAGGAAGAACAATTTCGTCAAATTTGGTAGATAACAAATGACTTTGAATTCGACAAAATAGTGTATGCTGATATTCAAAGCATAGTTCATCCAGTATTTCATTTAATTTGTTACATTCTGGTATATGCTATTTATTTGAGTTAATATCTATTATAATCTATGATATTTATATGCACTTACTTTTTGATATAAATGAATAATAACATACACTTTAGGTGATTGTTCGTCAATAACTTGAATATAATTATCTTCGTTTAACTCGTAAACCTCATTGAAAACGGACTGATTAAGCTCATTTTTCCTGATATCTAACTTTTCAACCTTCTGGGTCATTCTCAATTCTTCTAATCTCTTTTGTCTATATTGTTCAAAAAAAGCTTCATCGTCAGATAAATTATCCTCAAGTTCGTCTAACTCCAAGTTGTTATAACTATTTTCCATCTGATTTAAGGGCTCCAGCTGGTCAGAGCTCACACTATAATGACTACTCATCTGATTACCCGTACTGTTGCTCTTTTCCAACTTTTTCAGATATCGATAATCTGAAATAACACCCTTGACACCTGTTTGTCTTCCTGAAGTTCTCTGATTCAACAAATTAGCCTAGCAATAATGATATTGAATATTATAAAAAAATACATAGCTAATAAATAAATATTACTTGTTCGATAGTTCGCTCTTCCTGAATTTTAGTATATTTATCAATTTTTTCATCTCCCTCCTCACATTCGATTTCCTCATTATCAGAAGCTAAAGAATCGCTATCTCTCTCATTATCACTATTTTCATCAATAAATTGTACAGTATCGGGAGTCTTTAACATATTTTGAAATTATTAACAATTAAAAAGAATAACAAAGAACATAATTTTAAAATTTAGTTTCTTCAGTATTATTTTCTATCTCCTCATTTCGTTTGGTATATCAATTAGGTAATTTATTCCTTAATTTGGTAACTTTAATATTTTTGAATTATTTGATAAAAGTTGAATTGTAAATAAATTTCAAATTAAACAAATTTTTTAATAAAAATTAATTTATAAAATATCTTAAATATTTAAAATTGAAATATTTATAAATCTTGAAGTATTCAATTATTTTTGGAATTATATTATAATATTTTAGAAGCCAATTTTATATAATATTTTGTTCAAATAGGTTAATAACTATGAAAATTAGTGATCTTAAAATCTTTGTAAATTTTATTTTGATTCAATTATTTTGGTTATTTTATGTCCAATATGTGTTACCTCATTAAAAAAATTATATAATTAAGTTATTTAAATAATTGGTTAATTAATTGTAATATATATTGAAATAATAGATTTCAAAATTGAATAAATTATTGCAACTTTGTATAAAACATTCCAATACGTTCAAATTCAATAACAATGAAAAAATTAAATCATCTTTTAAATATAGTATTATAATGTTGAAAAATAATTACATTGCTTTAGTTCAATATACATTCTTAGCTATTGTCAATATATCATATATTAATAAAATTTGAATTTTAAATTTTCTCTTTAAAGTCATATATTAAATTCAGAACATCAATATTATTTAGATTGGAGTTTAAAAGTTGAAGTTAGATACTAATTTCCAAGTTTTACAATTATTAAGAATGCTATAATATCTAGTTTTATTGCTGTACCTATCAATTATTTACTTATTAATTTTGTTAATATTACCTTTTTTGAAGTGTTTACTCAAAATTATTATTCATCCTTGAAATATTAATAAATTTTTGAAAATTTTTCAAAATAAGTATATAGAATAGAATCAATTAATAGAAGTTGTTTAATAATGTACTATTTGATTCTATATTTAATTTATATAATTATATTAAAAAATTAATTATTATCATCCTATTATCATACAGTGATATATAAAAACTTATATTGAGCTATACATATAATCTATATAATGTTTTAAAAGTACCAAGAAACTCTGTAATCTTATTTATATTAATCAAAAAACTGATATATAAAAATAGTTTATATTAGACACATATACTATATATAATATGAATATTTGAATTTATACCGTTTTCAAAAATTCTCAAAGTTTTAATATCACACTTGGTTGATAATAATACCCAAATATAGTAATGGACCAATCCCAAAATTATTTTATAAATTATATTACCTCAAGCTCAGTGTGTTAAAATAACTTTTGACTGGTTGATCTTTATATCAATAATCAATAATTATAATAAAATGTCCGCCATCACCCGTACTCTTGCCCAATCCGCCCCTAAGGTATTATTTCATCCAATATTATGTCACGAAACTAAATTCAACAATGTACATATTTTTAAAATTCAGTATACTGATTCAATTTTTCAATTTCTTAGTTGGCTCGTTCTTATGCTACATCTGCCCAAAAAGTTCAAGTAATTTCAATCTGTGCTGAATTAAATTTGGAATATTATTGACACGAACTGAATTTAGGTTCCTTTGACTTTGCACGGAATCCACGGCCGTTACGCCACTGCCTTATACACCGCTGCTGTCAAGAAGAATGCTTTAGATCAAGTTGAAGCTGATTTAAAGAAATTCGCCGAAACCTTGAACAAGGATCCCAAGGCTGTTGCTCTCTTGGAAAATCCCACCCTCAAGAAGGAAGCTCGTGCTGCTGTTGTTGAAGCCGTTTTCCAAAAGGCTAAACTCAACCCCCTCACCTCCAATCTCTTCGCCGTCTTGGCCGAAAACCGTCGTTTGGACCAAGCTGCTAAGATCGTCGAATCTTACCAAGCTCTTATGTCTGCTCACCGTGGCGAAGTTGTTGTCAACGTCACCTCCGCCAAGGTACATTAAATGACTCTTAAAATGTCCAATTATTAACATATTTCGTAGTCTTTGGAATCTGATCTCTTGACTCAACTCAAGAACAACTTATCCAAGAGCTCCCTCGCCAAGGATGCCAAGTCCGTCGTCATTAAGAACACCGTCAACCCCTCCATCTTGGGTGGTTTGATCATTGAAGTTGGTGACAAGACTATCGACTTGTCCGTCGCTAGCAAGGTTATGAAACTCAACAAGCTTTTGACTGGTAATTCTTTTTATCATTTATAATTCTCTTATTAATAATGGTTTTTCATAGATGCTATCTAATTTCTATCTTTTCAACAATGATAAAATCAATTACATTAAGTTTTTTAAATACTTATTTTTGTCTAATTGTATTGATTACTCACACTATTATCTTCAATTATTATTTACTGTTTGGATCATCATTTAATATAATATTTTATCCTTTAGGGTTGTAAATTTTTTGATAATGATTTAGATATTTTTGCAGTTATTTAGGCTACAATCTGTGTTTGAAAATTTAAACATGTTGCTCAGTACTTTTAAGCAACAAGTTTAATGATTCAATCATCAATGATTACATTTTGATTCATCCTTTAATTTTATCTTTTATTATTATTATTCATATACATCAAATATATTCTAAATCATCTAAAAGTCATTATTTCATCAACTATTTTCAATATTTTATATAAAGATTGTACAATACTAACCTTCTAAAATTTGTTTATTGTAATTTATCAAAATAAAAGTCATATTGAAATATTGAGATTTTTAATTATTTTGTACTTTAATTTTATATTATATCTAGATCTTAAATATGGTTGATATACATCCACGAATGATAAGTTTCTCAATAATATTACTTATCAATATTATCTATTATATTCATTTGCTATTTCAAACCACTATTTAGTCAATAATTATTTATAATATTATTTATAATTAACTTGATGACTTTTAAATAATTAATCTGCTAAAGAATTTTATATGATATTCAATGATCATATACTAATCCATCCCACAATTGTTAAAACAAGTTGAACACATGCAAATTAATCCAATTCAAATTATATTACAGTCATATTTAATGATTATTAATAAATAAAATATCTAATATAATAATATATTGCTTAAATACAACCTAAGATTGGATTTTTATAATAGGAAAAAATTGATTTATGTAAATTCCGAATTTGAGTTTATATTTAACTACATTGATATTATATTTAAAATAAAAAATATATAAAATAATTGAATAATAAAAACAAAATAATCAATTTAATCAATATTAATTTTATATACCTTGATAATTTAACCAACTTTTCAAAATTTGTCCTTTTTGGAATTAATTAATATGGCAATATTATCTTAGAATTAAAAGAATAAAAAATTTTTTAATTTTTTTTATTAAAAATTAACTTTTAAAAATTTATTATTTAATTTTATTATATATGAATAATGATTATCAATAGTTTTATATTTTAATATTAATTAAATTTAATCATAAATTTTATAAAATTATTTTAAATTTCCAAGTAATTTTTAAAAATGATAATATATTTAAATCACCTATTTATTAATTAATCAATTATTTAATAGTTAAAAAAATTTTAAATATAATTTATTAAAATTTAAAAAAAATTAATTTTAACTATTATTTTTTATATTATTAATATAACAATAATATATTTAAAGATATTTTTTGATTTTAATCAAAAAATTATTAAAAAACTTTAAAATTATTTATATAAGTATACACTAACCTGCAAAAATGAGTTATAAAATCAAAAACACCTATATTTTTACTAATAACTTGATTAATATTTAATAAAATAAACCTAAATTAAATAATTAAAATCTATTATATTTATTAGTTATATATATCATTAAATGATGATATTTAGTTATTAATTGGCTAAAATATAAACCCTTAAATTTTACCTAAGGTGAGTTATAAATTTACAGGTTTTTGGTGATAAAAAAAAATTAAAACCTAGTGTATCTACCTTTAACTTTTCTAACTTCTTTAAGTTTGTAGGGTATAGAATCAACTAACTTTTTACATTAAAAAAAGTTAATCTTGTTCTATACTTCTTAAACATATTTTTAAAGTTGATTTAAATTTTTTATTGGGGGGAAAGCTTTAATAACTTTTTTAACTAATCTTAAAGGTATTTAATTAGATTAAAGTTAAAAGATTAAAAAAACCACTTTATAACTATTATCTTGTTATTTTTAAGTTATTTGGTAGTAAAAGTTATAGTATAGTAAAAAGTATTATCTTACTAGAAAATAACATCAGATTTATTTAACCTATATTATTCAATGGTTTTTTTTAATTCATTGTTTAGAATATTTTAATATATTTCAATATTAATTCCCTTATTAATTTTATAAATATACCTTATACCTAAAGATAATATACATCCCTAAATAATAATTAACCTATTATTATACTTTTAAGTAAAATTAACATAATAGTTATAAAGTAGTTTTGTATCTTTTCTAAAACATCTAGCTTTTTTATTAAATCCATTAAAGTATATTTTTGCTTCATTAGATTAAATAACTTTATTTTAATTAGTTTTAATTTAATATTAGTAGCAATATTTAAACTTTTACCTAACTTTATAGTAAGATTTTTTTAGTTGGGGGTGTTTTTTCTTAAGGTGTAAGTGGTATCTATATTAATATAAAATATATATAATAATATTAGTGTTAACTAATATTCTTATATAGTTTTATAGTTCCTATTATATTTTTACAATAGTATTATATTTACTTGTATTAACTAACCTACAAATATACTTTTTATCATATTCATCTATAATTTTAATACACTTAAGTTTAAGTTTAAATGTTTTTTTATTGTTATTCTTAACAGCTTTAACTATAATAAATTAGCTAACACTAGTAATTCTAATAATATCATAAGTTGATTTATCTTTTTTATAAAGTTAATTAATACACAAGTAAATTTTTTTAAAGAGGGATTTAAGTATAATAATACTAATAAAAAAATTTAGTATATCTGTAAAATATTATATAAAATAATAACAAAGAGAGAAAAAAGATATGGTTATATATTATTAAATATATCCTTTTATCTCAAAAACCCACAAATTTATAACTCACCTTAGTTAAATATTAAAGGTTAATATTTTTGCTAATAGTTTACTAAATATATCTAAATATATTTATCTATTATTAAATAATATACTTTAATATATATATTGATTTTATATAATTTATAAGATTTTTAAAAAGTATAGAAAATATTAATTATAAATTTGCAATAGTTATCAATATGAAATATTATAATCAAAATCTATTTTTGATATAGGTATTGTTTATTATATATTAGTGATTTTATATTTAAAATAAACTTATATTTATATTCTGATAGAATAATGATTATATTAATATAATATTTAGATAATTATAAATATAATTCAAGAATCTAATTTACCTAAATATAGATTTTTAGTGATATATCAATTATGAAAATTAATATCATTATAACAAAAAATCTAATAATTAATTATTAGTTAAAATTCAAAAAAAAAACTAATATAATTTTTAATTCAAATAATAAGAATATAAAAATTTTTAATCAAAAAATAAATCTTGATAATATTATAAATTTCAATTTAATATTAATATTTGGATTTAAACTTATTTTATTAAAAGGGATCCTCTAAAAAGATAAAAAGTATTTAATAAAAAAGTTAAAAAGATAAGTAAAAAATAAAAAAAGAGTAAAGTTAAAATTAATAAAAATAAAGGAGGGGGTTTATTTAAGAGAGTTAAATGGTTTAAATATTTCAAACTTATTAAATAATAGATTAATAAAGTGTACTATTTAGAATATCATAAATTCTTAAAATAAAAAGTTAAAATACTCCTTTATTACCTTATCTTTTTAAAGCTAAAGTTTTATTTAACTTGAATTAAAAATCTTTTAATAAAATAATTAATTAAAAAATAAAAAATATCTTTACATTTATTATATTATTATTAATTTAATAAAATAAATAGGTTATAAGTATTTAAAAATATAATAATGAATATATATAAATTATAAATTTAAATAAAAAAGATAAACAAAAGTTAGGTAATATATTAACTTAATAATATATAATAAGATAAATAAACTAGGTTTAAAAGTATAAGATTCATAACTTAAGCAAAGCTTATAAATTTAGGATTATTACCCATTATGTGAAAATTCTAAAATAGGTAAAATAGTGAAAAAATATAAAAGTCTTGAAATAAAGATATAAGGTAAGATATTATAAATTAGATGATTATCTTAATTAGATTAACTACTCTCAAGATATCTATAGTAATCCCTAGTAGAATCATCACTTGTTAGGGTTTAAACTTGCCTTATTAAGAGGAATCCTATAAAAAAAATAAAAAGTATTAGGTAAAAAAATTAAAAAGATAAGTAAAAGATAAAAAAAGAGTAAAGTTAAAGTTAATAGAAATAAAAAAGGATTTATTTAAGAAAGTTAGATGGTTTAAATATTTCAAACTTATCAAACAATAGCTTATAAAATATATTATCTAGAATATCAAAGTTCTTAAAACAAAGAGTTAAAACACCCCCTCATTAATATCACTCTGTCATTTTTATAATATATCTCAGGAAATATATAATTTATACTATTGAAAAAATATAAAAAAGGTTATTGAATGATAAAATAAGATTTTTAATAATTTCAATTCAATATATAACAATTATAATTCTATCAAACTTTGCTTATAATAAAAATTTTTAATTTAAATATCATTCTCTATAATACAAAATTAAATATTTTATTTATTCAATTGTTTTATTGATTGATTAAATATGATAAATATAGTATATTATAAATATTTATTAATTTAATATTTTGAAATTAATTATATAAACAAAATATTTGTAGGCTTATAAATTTGATATATTATAAAAGTTTTGTTTTAACTATTTGAACCATTATTTAATTATCAAGACTTATTCAACTAAACAAAAATAAAAAATTTAAAAATTTAATAAATTTATGGTAATATATTATTACTGCTATAATATATATATCTGAAAGCATATATAGGCTGATTTTTAAAATTTAAATTTTTTTTGTATTTTATAACTAAATTAGATGATTATAGAATCCAAAAATTCGTTCCAAATGTTTTTAAAAGATATATATATATAACTCATTTTCCATAAAATCATACAAGAAATATTGGGATATTATTAGTAATGTATGAGAGTAAATCTATAAGTTAATTGAAAATATATTCAAAATCTAGTTCCTAGTTTATTTTATAAAAAATCAATTATTGAAATACAGTTATATTTAAAACATAATAGTATTGGTTTTAATCAATTAATTGTTATATTTTTTAATAATTAAACACACACGTATATATTGAGATCAAATACATATATTAAAATTTTTAGCTAATTTTCACAAAGCATAAGGATAGTAATAAAAAATAAACTGCATTTATTCAATTATAATATCAATCGAACCTAGGTATTTGTAAGGAAAATTAAATAAGTCGCAATTTAAAGTTTACTAAAATTGTAAATATTTCATTTAATTCATTTTTCAAAGGTCAGTAAAAAAATTAAGTTTCAATTTTGTTTAAATTATTATTTATAATAATTTTAAAGTTGAAAAATTTTGGCAAAATATTAATCAATATAGTGATAATATGACAGGTTTAATTAATATTATATATTTTTATTTGTTTAATATTAAATATACTTAAAAATATTATATTTTTTGAATTTATTTCATATAAATTACTTTGCAATAATAGATTTTATTTTATTTTAATTAATATAATATTTCATCATTTCATGATATCTACATATTAATTAAAATTATAGTTGCTCAATGTAAATGATTGGAGAGAAAGTGATGGAAAAGGCAAGAATTAAGTTTCAAGTTGGAACGATCGTCACAACATATCTTCCTGATTCAGCCTCGTCAACTTAGTTACGAATTTTAGATTGTTATTGAGGCGGATTTATTCCTTTTTGAATTTTAGAATAAAAAGTGAAAATGGTTAATAAAATTTTTTATATGATAGGGTAATTTTATGAATTAAACCAATTAAATCGACCAATTATATTGGGTAAGGAATTGAAAAATGATTAGATAATTCCCTTAAACCCAAGTTCAATATCTTGACCAACCAAATAGCGAAAATGTTGTTGGATTGACACTATATAAATAAACAACAGTCCTAATAATCTTTAATTTTTCTAAACTATTTATTCTTCAGTTATTTAAATTTAAAATTATCATTTAACCTTTGATAATTTTATACTATTTTTTAATTGTTTAGTATTAAATATTTAATATTTTTGTGTTGTTTTGGTTATTGGACCCTTTTTTTTCTAAATTTTGAGATAAAATGAACGCAGTCAGCGAACATCGTCTTAAAAAGTTACTCGATCAAACTGAAAGACTTAAGCAACAGTTGAGTTTACCTAGAGTTACTGTATCTGAAGCTAGCCAGTCGTAAGTTATATATTTATGTTTAATCTCATTTCCTTGATATTAATTTATCATTGAATTTAGACTTATAAAATTTGCTACAACTACTGTTGACCCACTACTTCCTTCCATTTGGGGGTCGCAAGCTGGTAATAACCCTCTCAACGCACAGTCCGGTGGCTGTTGTTCAATTGCGTAATTCTTTTATATATGTAGGAACTGTTCAATTCGCGACCTGTGTACAACATTTGTTGAACGTATTAAAATTTCTTATCCATTTTCTCTATTATCAACACTGTTGAACAAAACCATCCTTTGTGGTCGACCTAGTATCGTTGAACATTGTAAGGACTTTGTTGAATTAAGTTTATATATTGAAATTATTATTTCAATATTTTTTGTTAATATATTAGTAATTTCAGTTTAAATATATATTTTATTTTTTATTGTTAATATTTATAATATTTGTTTTGATATTAAATGTTTAGTTAAGTGTAACATATATTGTCAAGATAATAGTTGTATCTGGTTTTATTTTTATTATTAATTTAGCAAAATATTAATATATGGGATATTAAAATATATCTATTTACACCTCATTCATCATGATTGCATTATTATATAGTCAAGTACTATTAAGATATTTAATTCTTTCTGTAGTTAAGCTTATAATGTGATACTCTAAACAACTAATCTAACAATTTAGATGATAATTATTCTGAAAAATCGATTTCTCAAAACATCGAGTTAGGGACTTGAATAAAAGGGGTAAATTGATTAATTTTAGCATTTGGAGATTAGCATCACTCAGTTGGCATACATTATTCCCTAATATTAAAGGTTAGAACTAACGAGTTGGGTTAAATCTTGAATTATCTAAATCAATAACTCAATTCTTTTTCATTTACATAGATATAATTTGATGTATTATATTAATCTTGAACTGAATGAATGCAAGTTATTTTTCAAATTTGAAAAAAGTAAATATGAATTATCCACAAAATAAATAATAAAAATATCTACAATTATTGAAATAGTGGACATTTTCATTCATAAACTAATTGGCAATATCCCTAAACATTATTATTTAATATTAGTTAATTTGATTTGAATTAAAAAAGAAAAATTTTGTGAGATAATACATTCTAAATATTTCTTATTATTTCACATCTAATATTGTTAATAAATCAATTCTATCGTGCAAATTATCATTTTCTTTAAAATGCACTAATAGGATAGTGCAGTTAATTACCAAAATATTCATTAATAAAATTGAATTCGTATATGAATTTATTTTTATATCATCAATTAAATCAGTGTTTTAAATATTTTAAAATATTATAAAACTTTTGTACCAAATATTAAAATTACTTCAAAGATCGAAAAATCGATATAATTATAACTTAAAATTTGATCACATATAATCTATTATGGATATATATTTATATTCTATATATCTTTAAATTTAGCTGTAGGCAATAGAACAATATAGTACTCTAATATGATCAGAAATATCTTGGTCTGGGCTAATATGCTAACCTATTTTAAAAATAAAAGTTAGATTAAAAATATTTAATTGATATATACTTTAATTTTAGTAGTTGATGTAAATTCGAGTTAATAATTATACCAAATATAACATTTTTTTCCTGCAAAATTGATAAATTAATTTTCAAAATAATTACAATTAAAATTATAAATTTATATTAATAAATTGATTGATTTTAAAATTCTTTAATGAATTTTTACAAATATAAAATTTTTAAACCTTAGTATTAATTTTAAATCAAAAAGAGTTTATCATACAAAAAATATCAAGAGTTAAAAAAGAAATCACTGTTATATAAATTAACATATCAAATAGTGTTATTTTAAGTAGTATTGGTTAAATCATTGTGTGTTGCTGGATAATATCTAATTACTTAGCTTAGAAATGGTTAGAGAAAGCTTGATTCAAGGAGGTGTTCTCGTCCACGAAAGCTGCTTTAAATGATTTGTCATTGTGAACAAAATTAGTTCCTCCGTTATTTACTTCGAGACTGCGTTTCCACCAGAATGGATGAGCACCTGTTACTTGAGATGCTTGGGTAAGAGAGTCATTTTCAGCGAGTTTGGCAACTTTTGTGGATTTATCATTGAAAACAACGTTAGTTCCGTCATTGTTGACTTGAAGACTGCGTTTCCACCAGAAAGGATGGGTTCCTGTTGCTTGAGATACTTGGCTAACAGAGTCATTTTCGGTAAAATCAGCAACTTTCAACGACTTATCATTGACCACAAAGTTGGTTCCGGTGTTAGATACTCCCATTGAACGTCTATTCAATTGGCTACCAGAGACGCCAGAGGCAGTAGTACTTAAAGTGAGAGCGTTACTCATTCCGTTATTGATTACATCTCCTTGGTTAGTTGATTGGACATTAGTGCTTTGATCACGGAAGTTGGCAGCTAGACTAGATGGATCGTTGATTTGTGCACGACGAGCAAAGATTTGGTTATCTACGCCCTGAGCTTCGGCAGTTGCGAGGATTTTGTTGAATAATCCATTGTTAGCGGAATCTCCAAAATTATTAGTGTTGAAATTGATAGATTCATCACTGAGTACCCTTCCAATATTTCCTTGGCTATTTCCCTGGGAACGTTTGAACAAACTGTTTGCAACACCACTAGCAGATGCAAGTGAATTGACAACATTTCCTATTCCGTTATTGGCGGAATCTCCCATGTTTTGGGTACGAATGTTGGATGAGGAATCGCGAGCTACAGATCCAATGTTGCCTTCGTCGTTTACTTGGCCACGTCTAGAAAGTACTCCGTTACTAACTCCAGCTGCTGAAGCAGCAGCGTTTACAACGTTAGCAACGCCATTGTTAACTGAATCACCGAAGTTCTGGGAGTTGAAATTGAAGGATTCATCACGTGCAACAGATCCAATATTGCCCATGCTGTTACCTTGACTACGTCTAGCAAGTACTCCGTTACTAACTCCAGCTGCTGAAGCAGCAGTGTTTACAACGTTAGCAACACCATTGTTAACTGAATCACCGAAATTCTGGGAGTTGAAATTGAAAGATTCATCACGTGCAACAGATCCAATATTGCCCATGCTGTTACCTTGGCTACGTCTAGCAAGTACTCCATTACTAACTCCAGCTGCAGCAGCGGCTGTCTGAACGACATTAGCCACGCCATTATTAACTGAATCACCGAAGTTCTGGGAGTTGAAATTGAAAGATTCATCCCTTAAAACGGTTCCAATATTTCCCTGGCCATTAGTCTGACTTCTTCGAAGTAAAGGACTGGCATTCGTACCAAGCATTAAAGTACAAACGAGAGCAGAAAGAATATTTTGAGGAAACATTTTAATTAAAACTCTAAAATTCGAAGATCACCAAACTAATTATTGAGTAATATTAACTACAACTGCACTTTGCGGTATATATAACAATATAGATAATCCGATAACCCGTCTGAAACTGTAACAAATTGGTTATTAATCAAATATCCCGGCTAAACGAAATTTGATTCATAGGTAGCATTTTTGAATTCGAGATTGTCAGTTTGATAACTTTATAAGTCTTAAATTCAATGCTGATCCCAGTTTTAAATAAAACTTCTACAAATGTCGAATTTGGTTTGATAAATTATGTAATTTGGTGATTTTTATCCTTTTTAGGTAATTTTTCAAGAAAATTTGAGATTTTAGTTGAGAATTTTAATTATAAAAATATGAAATTGATGAGTGATTACTATATAAAATACTCACAAAATATAACAAAATAATAGCTAATTAATTTGTGGCTTATTACAAATAAAGTTTCAATTAATAATGTTATTTATATATTAAAGAATTGATGATTATTTTTTATGATATCATAATGATTTTTCAATTGTATTCTGATCAATATTTTTCAAGTTATGGCTGAATATATAATTTTTTCACAAAAAAAATATTTCAAATTTTTATTATTAAATGATTTATCCTGATTCATTTGGCTAATATATTGAATATATATATATATATATATATAATATTCTTGCAATCTTATATATTTTCAAATTTTTGTATCATTATTAATTTCATTGTTCAGTATTTCATATATTAAATAAGTTATCAATCTGTTTAAAATTGAAATTTTTTCGATATATTCAATTAACACTATTAATGAGCCATAAATATACTTCGATATTAAGTAATCAATTATCAATAATAGTTTCTGTTTTTTGAAAGTTCGGAAATATTTTAAAATGATTCAAATTTGATTAAGATTGAAAAAATTGATAATGTAATCACTAGTTATTAGATATATAGCTGTGGAAAGGCTAAGTAAAACAATGATTACATTTCATTTGGTTATATTTCATAATACAAAGAATTTATGTAATGGAAATATCAATTAATATTTAGAAACGATTTTGAAAAGGCAGTTTTAAACATTAGATATATTAATATTGATTAATTGCTCAATTGCTTTTTGAAAACCTTATTAACTAGATTTGAATAAAATTTACCAAATTAGTGTATTAAAATATCCAATAACACAAAATATTTTAGTATTATATGAGTTAATAGTGTTTAAAATTTTAAAATAAATGGTTATATATTTAGTTATTAAGACAAATTTATAATAATCAAAATTAATGATTTTTTGTATTTATATTTAATATATAATATTAAGTTAATCTATCTACTAGTGTTTGAAAGGCATAGTATATAGTCATATAATTCTTTTCTTGTTTTTTCAATTCGATTACATGAATTTGTGAATTTTTTAACTGGATTTAGCAAATTAGAATTGATGAATAGTTATTGAAATTATTTAAATATCAACATAGTTATTTATTATACAAATGAATAAGGTTAGTAAAAATATGTTATAGTGATTGATGGGCTATATAAATATGTAATGTGATTCATATTGCAATGGCTATAAAAGTAATTGAAAAAGTTCGATTGATAGTTGCAATTGTCCACCGTAAACATGGGGGGAAATAGATCTGTATTTAAACAGGGAATCACTAGTGGTTAACGATAGATTACCAAGAAAATACGGAGAAGTTAATGGGTTTCACCAAAATGGTGAAAATGGCTTACTGTAAATTGGAATCTTCAAATAAAGTAAATATCTCATGCTTGTCACGACTTAATACTTATGTGAGTGTTATGAGAAAAAGTTAAAGATAGCTTTGGAATGAAGAAAATTGTATGACCTTTATTTGTTCATACATGATAGTCTTATTTTAGATGCTATTGTAGCTTTTTGTGGGAAGGAATAATTCACTGGTGAAAAGTAACAAAATATATTTGTTCATGAAATGGGTGACTTTCAATGTCACTTCTTGATTTAAAGTGGTAATCTTAGTTTCTTGAGGGATTGGCAAAGTTAATTCTCCATCATAATCAAAATTTGATTTATTCATGAAAAGTATAATTCAATTTACAATATTTAAATTTTCCCAAAGTACATTTTATAAAAAATTAAAATAATAGTATCGAAAATTATCAAATAATATTTATATTATTTAGAATTTTTAAAAGTTTTATTCATAAATTAAAATGCTATATATTTATTAAATGTTTTCATATCAATTAATATTTTATTAATAGTTTCAATATAGAAAATTTTAAATTTCACTAAATTTGAAAATTCCAATATTTTATCTCATCATGCAAATACATATTAACACAATAATCATGCATTAGAAATATTAAAGTTTAATATTTAATACCAAGAATTAAAGGGTATATGATAAATATTAATTATATTGAATAATATTAATTACAGTAATTTTGAAAATTGGGAAATTATAATACTATTATTAATTAAAGTTAAGTAAAATGTTAATAATAGTCAATTATAACCATTTCAAGAATTTGATCTGAATTTTATGTCGAGTTATTAACATTAATTTTTACATACCAATATTGGTTAGATTTTGGTATAAACATTTCATTCAAAGAATTCAGTGTAATTGAACCTTGATAAAGAATTGATAAATGATGTGCCAAATAGATATAATAAAAATATATTAATTGATTATTAATATAGTTAATACACATTATAACTAAGTATAGTTTGATTAAAGTCATATGTATTCAATTATAATTTTCAATGTTTTAGTCTTGAAGATATCTGAATCCCAAATGTTTGAATTACCAATTAAGTCACAGTTTTTAGAAGATAACAAATTATTAAAAAATAAACTGTTTTGATTTATGTCTGGAGAAAAAGAGTGTTTAGAATTTAAATAATACTTAAATAAAGTCTCTTTAAGCTTAATAATCATAGTTATTAATTGGCTAATATTGGTATATATTTCAATAATGATATTCTTGACAACTTAAATAGTATTTATTAAAAAATTTGGCTGTTTCATGTATAATTATGCAAAATATATTTTACATCTTTGATTTTTGAAACTGGTTTGATGATTTATAGATGATAGTAATTTGAAATTAAAATAATTTACTAATTTTGAACATTAAAACATTGAGTATTCATTTTTTTTTCAACTATTATTTCATAACAAGTTGTAAATTAAGCAGCAATTTTTATAACTAAATTTTGCTCAAAAACATATTATATAAAAAACAATTAAAAAATAATAACTTTAAAAAATTGTGTATTTCATTGCATTTTGCAAAATGAAAATTTCAATTATAAATTTATTAAATTTAAACATTTATTTAGATATAAAAAAGTTAAGCTTATTTATAATATTAATACGTCTTGGGAAAGCCGTATCCAGAGTAGTATAACTAAGAGAGAGATCTGGGAAATTCCAGGTAAGTGTTAGGGAGATGGGGGATTTATTGATTTAAGTCAAATAGCTGGGAGGACCCAGATTGAACTACTCCTGCTGAGGATAGCTCTAATTTCGGGTTTTATATAACGCGGGTTGGGTAAGGTGATTCATAAGTTTCTCCGATGACTTGCATCATCGGTCAATTAAAGGATAGAGCGGGAGCAGATGGTATGTGGGGGAAAATGACTTTAACATTAGGTTGATGTAAGGATAATTGGGTAGAAGGAAGTCACCTGACTCGTGACAATATGATTAAATCAGACATTGTCTATTATGGGCATCAATTTGTAAGGCAGCTCTTCTTTCAATTCTTCGTACTTCGACTTCATTATAGTTCATCATTCTAATCAAACTGATTTTAATAGGTTCTGGAACATTCAATAACTCACAAGCTGGCTTAACTTTATCGGATGTAACGTTAGAGGGTAATAAGATATCCTTAAGGACCTATTCCTTAGCGTGATTAAGGAATGCTTCGTCAGAGATACGTGCGTTAGGAGATCCCAAAGGAGCAAATAGCTCAGGCTGCTTTTGTAACATATTTGCAGTTTGAACATTTGCCGAGGCAGTCCATGAAAAGTTGTCCTCTTCGTAAATGTAGCAAAGTGTAGTAGGATTGAAGGCATCCTGGACTGTTTTTGAATAACCAGGTAGATTGGTAGGTCCAGCTGGATAAACATTGGACCATTGATTATGTTTCATTTAGCGATCGAACCAGATCTTGTCGACGAAAGAGTGGTGAAGCCAGAACAAGGGATCATTGGGGCTCGCCTTGTCGAAAAAATCGTAGGAGAGACCATCGTGGACACTGGCATGTGGGCGATACTCCATATTTTTCCAGAAGTCATCGGCGTTAGGGGTATCAATAACATTGATCTCAATATCTTGCTTTGTTCCAGTGAAAGTATTGGGAATATCAGAACCACGTCTTGAACAATGAGAACTGCCAGGCTGACTGTAGTTAGAGTAGTAGTAGGATTGGAAGCCAACAAATTGTCCCTGCGTAACACAATATCCTTGATTTGAGTTACCACTCTTACCAAACCATTGCCAGATGGGATCCTTACTCATGTCATTATAATGAATTGTCCAGTCCCAATAGGGAATACGAATATTTGGGTCAATTTTTCTTAATTCAACTTCCAATTCATACAAATACATGCGATGCCAGGTAAAAAATATTGCATTACTGTGAATCTGGTAAAAATATTGAACATGCTTTCGAGAAAGTTGGTCCCATTTAGTAGGCCTTGGGCCAGAGTTAACCTTCTTGATATCGTTCATGAACTTATTGCGATCAATAATAGACATGTTATAAACGTTGGGTCTACTGCAAACTTGATCGCACTGACCAAGCACAGGAATAAGCTGCAAAAGAGAAGTATTCCAAAAAGATGGGGTTTCATTAATCGAAATTTACAAGATCACAGAAACTTTTAAATGATTGAGTCAAGTCAGTTGACTTTAAATATAAGTTCTTTAGGCTAATTAAAATTATCCAAACAAATTTTAATATATTAATTATTATAGCAATGAATTCTCTATCATATTAAATAATTAATCAAATTCTAATTCCAAGAAATGAGGCTCTATTTCTCCAATTTTATATGCAAATAATTAAGATCTTGAATTATTGAGATAAAATAAAAATATTTTCAATATTTTTTACCAATAATCAATAGTACAATTCATATTAGATTACTGGCGGGGCTAAATTGCATAATTCGTATTGAATATTTCTTGGTACAATTTAGATTAAGGTTGCTGCTATTTTTAGGTATGATATGTTGTAGCATAAGTATATACGATTTGTATCGTTTTTAAATTGAGATGAGTGGTGTTGTAGAAACATTTTGACATACTTCATTTTCTTCATCCGTCAAATAAATTTTAATGTTTTTAAAAATTCTAAAAATATTTTTTAATTTTCTCATTCATTATATATTTTATTAATTTTATTAATAGTTTAATAATGTTTTAGAAATACATATTTTATAGGACTCAGATTTAATTTTAAAGATAGATACGGTTTTCAATATGTCTGTGTGCGAGTACAGTGGTTTTATTATCACTTCATTAATAAGGACATTATAGGTTTACTTCAATTGAATGTAAAAATTCAGTCCATTCATCCGAATATAGTTATTTTAATAGTAATATAATATTAATAATATATAAGCGACTAATTAGAGAAATAATGTATGGGAAATGTATTTAGTTCTATCTCTTACATAGTAATTAATATTAGTTTGTCCATTTAAATTGTGATAGATTTTGTAAAATAACTACTAAGAAATTTTCAATCTGTTGGAGTGGATCAAT
The DNA here is from genome assembly GCA_000697335.1 of Conidiobolus incongruus B7586. Lineage (NCBI taxonomy): Eukaryota > Fungi > Entomophthoromycota > Entomophthoromycetes > Entomophthorales > Conidiobolaceae > Conidiobolus > Conidiobolus incongruus. Next base: position 69,659 of record JNEM01013732.1, read on the forward strand.
TATCAATCTTAACTATATTTTATATTGAATCACATTTAATTTTAGAAAATAGATTCTTTGATATTTTAAGGTTTGTAATAGTATCACATTTTAATCAATATTAATATATTCCGTTTTAAATCAACAATATTGTATTTTTAATTTACGAATATATCTAAAAAAGTGAAATTCAAAATTTAATGACCAATATTGTTTATGCTATGTATTTGAATTTTTCACGTATAATGCTTTAAATTCTTGATTGTATAACATATTTTTCATTATTCAGCTATAATATAATAAAACTAAATAATATTTTAAAAAATATCCAAGATTAGCGAAATTCAGATTATATATAAATTTTGAAATATATATCATAATATTTCATATTATAAACAAGCTAAGTAATTGTATACTGGAACAATGATATTTCAACCTTGAGATTGTGATATTCAAAAATATCAAAATCACTCTAATTGATTAGCATTTATTGCCAACATGATTAATATTTTGTATTCTATTAACATAAGCTTTGAATATAAATTTTAAAATATATTGATATAATTCTTGTTATTTATATTTTATATAATATACTACTAAATGATATTCCCCTTAATATTGATATATAATATTGTTAGAAAGATTCCTATTTAAAAATTCAAACCCATTGTTAATATTTTTAGGTTTTTTAAATATAACAGAAATAATTTATATTTTACATTATTGAACTTTATAAGAATTATTATATATAAACTATAGATAAAAATCCCAATTTGGGAATGTTAAGGATTAAGTTTCATTACTTAAATTAATAATAAGTGTAAAATACACAACAATATACTATATATAGAATATAAGCAATGCTTAGTTTATATATTAAAGTATATTGATCAATAATTGGAGTTTTGATTAAAACCATAAAATTTGATGATATTTCATATCATCATCACTATCAAGATTCTGTAACCAAACCCTAATTTTTTTCCAAAAGTAAGTCCTAATCCTTTGCAAAAGAGATTTAGCACAAAAAACAAACAATATAAGGTTAAATATAACCTGATTAGAAATGAGGGAAGAATAATGTTGTCTTCCTCATTCTTATTAGATGTGGATTTGCCAAACAACCAATCCCAAATTATAATCGTTTTCTTTTTTCTCAAAATCTTAAATAAAGTTCATACTATTCTACTTAACAATAGTCAATGTAGTTTATTAATATAAAATAGATGTTTTGCTTAAAGCATAATTTTTAAGCAAATTGGCTATTTATAGTTTGTTAGATAATATGAGATTAGTAATCAAATGATAGTAAATTTGTGGGGGGGGGTTTGTTAGTAAAGAATAGTGTCTTCAAATTAATTAATAATTAATACCTTGATTTTAATAGTTGAACTAGTTTTTTCTTGAAAAAGGAATAAATATGCATTTGATTACTAAGTAATCTATAATAATAAGTAAATAGATTAGTAAGGAAAGTGTATTACAACAGATTATTGCAATTATCATTTAAAAAATATATAATATAATATAAATATACCAATAGTTATATTTAAATATACTTGATTCATAGCATTATAATTATTACTTAAAAAATATATTAAATTGATATTAAGATAAGATATAGTAAGTTTTATTTAAAGAAATAACTACAGGATTTTAATTCAAAAATTATTATTATTATACATCCTAATATTAATTATAATATTATCTTAAATTTGAAATAATGGGAAAATTTTTTAATTTTTGATTTTTCAAACATATCATTAGTCGTAAATAAACAAAAATATACAAAATAAATAAGAAATTATATAGTTTTAAATTATATATATAATAACTTTTTTGATTAAAGAATTAACTTTTTAAAATTAATTGTTTAATTTAATTATACTTAAACTAAATAATAATTATCAAAAGTTTTTTATTTCAGTATTAATAAAACTTAACCATAAATAATTTAAAATTATTTGAAATTTATAAATAACTTTTGTTAATAAAACATTATTTAAAATAACTTTTTATAAATAGGTAAATTACTTAAAAGTTAAAAAAAATTATTTAAAACTTATTAATATTTAAAAAATTAGTTTTAACTATTACTCTTTTAATTATTAATAGAGTAAAAGGTTATATTATAAAACACCTTTTTATTTTAATTAAAGAGCTATTTAATGACTTTAATATTAATTTTATAAATATTTTATATATATTAAAATTTAAAATTAAATCAATAAATAATAATATAAAATAAATACTTTATAATTTAACTAAAGCTTAAAAAAAGTTAAAGAAGTTATTATTAAATAAAGTTTACTAGAATACTATTAAAAACTTAAACTTTTATAACAGATAATTATAATTAATAAATCTTGAATTTTTATATATAATTTTTTATTAAAACACAAATTAAAATGCTAGATTAAATTAACTTTTTTTATAAATCCTTTTAAACAAATATTTTATTAATAAGTGAATGTTAATTATTATAATAAATTATAATAATATATCCTATTTATATTTAATTATTTAATAAAATTAATTAATAATAAGTTTTATATTTTTTTAAATAATATTATTTTTAATTAGTACTTTTAATATAATATAGAAAAATTATTATTTTATATAATAATTATAAAATATATAAATTTAAAGCTACAAAAAATTTTAATTAAAATAATTAGAAAAAACTAATACATTAGGTATATTCCTTTAATTATAATTTATATAACTATAATTGCTTTAAATAATTAAAAAACTAGCTTATAAAAAAGAACATTTATACAGGAAAATTTAATTGGTTTATAAAATATTAAATTTTAGTTTTTAATAAAAAGAATTATTTTCTAAGTGTTAGAAATTTGTTAAAAGTATAATAAAAAGTTATTATTAATAAAAAACTATTAGATTTATATTATATATTTATTTTTAATCATAAAAAATTCTCATTATTTAAAATACAGAGTAATAGATTGAAAATTGTTATATATTTCAATTTAATTAATGATATATAGAATAAAATAAAGTATTTTCTGATAGATAATAATTGGTTTTTAATGGGAACTTGTTTTTATAAATTGTTTTTATTTCAACTTTTTCAAATATCTAGATACCCAAAATGCATTAAATGTCTAAATATTCTCAAGGTTGCTAATCAATCATTAAAATTTATTTTCATTCTATCTTTCTCACTTCATTTTTATTATATTTCATCACTCTGATCATTTCTATTCTGATTAGCTCGTCTAAGTTGGAAAAATCACGCCGTAGTTTGATTTTATCAGATGTAGAATTAGAGAGAAGTAATATAGTATTGAATACCTAAGGTTTAGAATGTGTATGGAATTTATCTTAAATAGGCGCGATAGGAGATCCCAAATAAGCGAATGGTTTAGGCTTTATTTCTAATAGATTTGCAATGCTAACAATTGCGAAAGTAATACATAAAAAGTTGTTTTCTTGGTAAACATATCATAGAGAGCAAAAATTGAAAATATCTTGAGCTCTCTGTGAATAGCAGGATAGTTCTGTGGGTGATGTTGGATATACTAAATTTCCATTGAGTTGGTTTCATTTGGACATTAAACCAGACCTTATCAACGAAAGGGTGTTAAATCCCGAATAAAAGGGATCATTCGCTCTTACTTGAGCAGAAAAGTCGAAATAACTATCATTGTGCATTTTGGTATGATATAAATATTTTTCCGAAAATCACCGGTATTGAGAATACTAATAATATTGAGTTGAAGTTCGCTTATATTCTTGAAAATATTGGGAAGGTCTGAATATCGCAATGATCAGTAAGGTCTACTATTTAATCCGGATTATTATAATAAATATTGAATCTGACAATTTCCCTTTTGTGTGATAAAATCTTTTATTTGGGCTACTACCATCACCTAATGGGATCTTTACTCATATCGTTATATTAAATAATCCAATCCCAGTAGGAAATACCAATAAAGGCCAATGCTCTTTGATCCAGTTTCAAATTTATACAAATATAATTCCTGACGAAAATTTGATATCACCATGAATTGGATAGAAATGTGTAATACGTTTTCGGACAACGAGCTCGCAATTATTCGGGCTTGAACCAAAGAGTTTACCTGTTTGATAGCATTAAAAAATGATTGCTATTGATATTAGGAATTTTATGAATATTGAATCTACTGAGAGCAGCATAATATTAGATAAAAGCCTAAGTAAACTGTAAAAAGAGTTTAGAAGAAATATTCCGAGTTTCGTATTTCATAATTTAAATAATCAAAGTGATGATTATTTATTGGGTTATCTTAATCTAGCATATATAAATATTAATAGTAGAATTCTTAAAGATTCGAAATTAAAGATTAACGTTAGAAAGATATTATCAAAAATTAATTCAATAATAAATAGCTTGTACATAACAATTTTTTAATTTAATATTTCAAAAGCAATTATTATTACACAGTATTTAATTTTTCCCGATTGAAATTTTTTTGTCAATTTTTTTCTGAGAAAATTGATCTTTAATGTCACATTTTGAATAAAGATATATTTAATTACAGTTATTTTATTAATTTAATATTTCTTTATGAATAGGTATAGATTTAAAGTGCTATCAAAATCCAAAATAAACAAAAAATATGATATAATGTACCTGATAATATTTTTATGATAACATATCAATATATTTGATTCCTAAAATAACCTCAATATTATATATTAAAATGAATACCAATTCTTGACATTTTATTGTCTAATATTTCAAATATGCCACCTAGCGAAATAGCTTAATGGTCATGAATGTGCCTAGTATCATTTAGTGAAATTGCTGAAGTTCTTTAATTCCACTTGTGGGATCTAAAATATATTTAAATTTCATTGTAAAAAAGATTAACTTTTGATAATTCAAATTAAATGTGATATGTTAAAATTCCTGTTTATTCATTTAATTATTTATCAAACAACATTTTTTATAAAATATTGAAAATAATACTTGATATATATTTAACAATGAAAATTGAATTTGATGAGTTATTGATTATGATTATATAGTATGTCTATGATAATAATATAAAAAATATAATGAATATATATATACTAAATTATCTGAATTAATTAAATAACTACTACAAAATAATCCCTTAAATATTTTATATAGGGAGTTCTTTCTAATAAGTGGTTAAAGGTATTAAGAATACTAAATCAAAATAAATTGCTTTGAATTTTAAATTATATAATTTTTATTTGATTTTTGAGGTCTATTTATTGTGAAATGAATGGTTAGTAAAAATAATACATTTTGAATTATGATAGATTAAGAATAATTAAAATAAACATGATAATATAATGTAAATAATTTACTTATACAAATCAAATAATCGAATTAATTAGGAAAAAAAATTAAATTTGAATTTTATTCCTTAGGCTAGACTATCATATAATATAATTAATATCGTATAATAATTCATATCATCTAATTGATATATAATGAAATAATAACTTAATTGTACTATTACTATACTATATAATTTTCAATTATTAAATTTATTATTTTAATTTTTAATAGCTATAATGGCAGATTTATAATAATTACAAATTAACAAAAATTCCAAAATATATCGTTAATTTGTTTATTATAGGTTAATAAAATTATTACAATTAATTCGCTGACTTTTTCTTTTGTAAACATCGAAAAATATTTTGATACAAATATAAACAAAAATTTTAAATAATATTATATTAGAGTAAATGAGAAAAGGATTTCGTAATAATATATTATTTTGATATTCCTTTAATTTGAGGAATTATTTGCAAAAAAATTAATTTAAAATTTAATGAATTATAAAAACTGAATTTATATAAATATATGAAATTAAATATCTTAATAATAAATTAATTATCTTTATTACTAAACATAGGAGAATAAAATGATATTAGTGTAATATTATCCATTATTATTGCTTAATATTTATTGATTAAAGTTTTTAAAATTGAAAAATTTTATAAAATATTGAATCAGATTAAAATTTTAATTATATTTGAATATCATTGCTATATGATATATTGTTCTATAGTTACTTTGTATAATTAACCTTTATTTCCCAATTATTTTAATGTGTTTTATTAAATAAGTTTTAAAAGATTTAATTTAAATTCATTGAAAATAATTTTCCATTTTAAAAAACTGATGTTATATATATTGATATTTATTAAAAATAAGAAAATATATATTTTAGTAATGAACTTTACCTATCAAATTCCTACCAAGTTATTCTTTATATATTTATCTTTTTATTTCAATTTATCCACAAGTTACCTCTTATCCTATTTTCCCTCAAATTCATCAATTCTTATTCCAATATATTATCACGGGCCGGAGGACCCGTTCGTCCTTAACAATTCAATTCATTAGAGAACCCCGTCACAGATCCACCTTCAACGTGACCACAAAATACACCTGAGCAATGCAATCAATCGTTCCATCCGACGTACGGTTCGTACGCTGGGAAGATACGTCAAGCAAACTATAAATATGCCAACTACAACCAAGTTATCACGTCGGTTCTCGTCCTAGGATACAGCCCAATAATCCAGGTTAAATAATAAATTACCCCTTTTATATCACCAAACAGGTGTCGTCCCGGAAGACGACTATTTACTTAAAAGTTATTGGACACTTAACTTCCCAGTCAGTGTCAATATGAAGGAGCAAAACCACACTTTTCTACCAAAAGGAAATTAGATCGAAATCTTTATAATTAAATTTGAATTAAAAGCTCTAAATAAACCATATTCAAATATTGTAAGGTATCAGCACTTGAGCTTAACTCAAAATAATTAACACAGTTTCCAACACTCGGATAATATATTATCCATACTTTATGGATTTTAATATTATTGTAAATTTTAATTACAAGTTTTGATGAGAGTTTATTGAAATCCACATATATAATATATTTATATCACCATTATAATTTTCCCTTTTAAATCTAAATTTTCCTATTTTATTCTATCAATTAAATAATTTTTCAAATTTAATATAATTCTCAAAAATTTATTATTGATAAATATGAATAGTTAATGAAATATATTAAAATATGTTTTTATATTTATTATTAATTCTAAAATTAGAATTATATCTTTATAATATTTCGTAATTTTAAATATAAAATTATACTATAAATTTAATAATATTTTAGATTTTATATTATATTTAATATTTTATCATCTTTTGAAGACCTTGTTAAATTGTTCAAACTCTATAATATATATGAATCAATGCTTTGTTTGTATATATTTCAGAAAAATGAGTTAGTCTAATATATTCAATATCAGAAAAAACATATAATTAGAAATATTAAGCTAAAAAAGAGGAATATTTATTGGTATTTTTCTTAGATATATATAGTACAAACAGTGTAACATGAGTTGTAATATAAATCCAATTTTAATTTAATTATAAAAATTAATTTTTTCAAAATAATATATTATGAAAAACCAAAAATAAAAGGTAATTATTATTTTAAAAAGGCAAAAGTATGAATTATTTAATTTAATTCAGAATAATGATAAAAATCATTATTTAAAACTATATTAATTATTTAATTACTATAATTGCATTTTCAGTTTCATTAGTTTCTATAGTAAATACAATCAATATATAGATTATTAAATTAAAAATGATTTATTAATTTTTATTTGGATACTAATTCAAAATATTAATTACTGATGAATTTAATGATTTTAGTTAAATTTCCAAAAATCATAAATCAAAAAAGCTATTCATTCAAACATTTATACTTATATTATTACCAGTATTATTATTCTGTATTTTTAATAATGGGAATTTTTTACAATTAAAGATAAATAAATAAATATTTTAATATATAATATATAAAATTAAATATATAATATAAATTTAATAGTTTCTTTTACTATTAATAACTTTTTGTTATATTTTTAACAAAGATCTAACATTTAAAAAATAATTCTTTTTATTAAAAACTAAAATTTAATGTTTTATAAACCAATTAAATTTTCCTGTAGAAATTTTCTTTCTTGTAAGCTAGTTTTTTAATTGCTGAAAGTAATTATAATTATATAAGTTATAATTTAAAGAGTATACTAGATATAATATTTTTTTCTAGTTATTTTTAATTAACAAGTTTTTTATAACTTTAGATTTATGTATTTTACAATTGTTATATAAAATAATAGGTTTTCTCAAATTATATTGAGAACACTAATTAAAAATACTATAATTTAAAAAAACAATATAAAATTTATTATTAATTGATTTTCCTTTAAGAATTAAATAAATATAGTATATACTATTATAATCTATTATAATAATTAACATTCACTTATTAACAAAATATTTATCTAAAAGGATTTGTAAAAAAGGTTAATTTAACTTAATTTAACATTTTAAATAGTGTTTTAATAAAGGGATTATATATAAAAATTTAACATTCATCAATTATAGCTATTTATTGTAAAAGTTTAAGCTTATAATAATATTTTAGTAAGTTTTATTTAACAATAACTATTTTACCTTTTTTTAAACTTTAATTAAATTATAAGGTATTTATTTTATATTTTTATTTATTAATTTGAGTTTAAGCTTTAATATATATAAAATACTTATAAAACTAATATTAAAATATTTAAATAATTCTTTAATTAAAATAATAAGGTGCTTTTCAATAAATTTTTTCATTTTATTAACAATTGAAAAAATAACAATTAAAATTAATTTTATAAATTTTAACAAGTTTTAAATAACTTCTCTTTTAGCTTTAAAGTAATTTACCTAGTAATAAATTATTAATTTAAATAATACTTTATTATTAAAAGCTATTTATAAATTTTAAATAATTTTAAAAAGCTTATAGTTAAGTTTTACTAATATTAAAATAAAAGACTTTTGATGATTATTATTTAGTTTAAGTATAATTAAATTAAATAACCAATTTTAAAAAGTTAATTTTTTAATCAAAAAAATTATTATATATATATATATATATATATATATATATTAAAAATATATAATTTCCTATTAACTTTGTATATATTTATTCATTTCAAACTAATAATATATTTGAAAAATCAGAAATTAAAAAATTTCCCATTATTTCAAATTCAATATAATATTTTCTATAGCAATATAAAACTCACATTGTAATAAATATGTGATTAAGGATTTAAAAATAACTCAGTATTTTATTACTATATTACAGAATATTATTATTGCAAAAGTAATTATTTGTATAGAGTTATTATAATTATATTCACAGATAATTAGGTTTGAGTTTTAATATATTTGAATTAATAATTTGAAATATTCCTTTGGTTAAATTGATGTTAAAATATTACTTGGATAATGAAACAATTGGATTTCAAATTTTTATACAGTTCTTTAAATTATATATTAATATTCAAAATATTTATTTGATAATTAATTTTCTAGCAAAAAATAAATTATATCTCATAATCTTATTGATAGTTAATAAATTTAAGAATTTGAAGATAAATTAATTATTTATAAAGTGAAATACATTGGAAAAATTGGATTAGCTTGATGAATTTTTATATCATATAATATTGTATAAATGCTCTAAAAGTTACTGCATATTTAACAATACTGATAAAAATATTTCGGTATCAAAATAATAATATCTCTATCATGTAAAAAAGTCTATAGTAGATCAAATTTAAATAAAATTAGGAACAATTCATATATATAAATATTTGAAAAAAATCGAAATATCGACAAAATAGATATAATTTTAGCGAAATGGATTAATTAAATATATAATATATTGTATTGTTTTAAATATGTGATTAATTTAAAAATTTATAAAATTTTAAAGTGAATGAATTAAATTGATATTAATTATAGTTTAATAACTGATAAATTTGTTATATTTATCTAACAATTAAACAGCTTTAAAAAGGTTAAAAATGGTTATTTAGTCAATATCATATATAATTATAGTAATTAATATTTTATCACCTTTACAAAGTTTTAAAATAAAATAAAAAAACTTAATATAATAGCTATTTAAATTCTCATGAAGGTAAAACTTGATTTAATTCAATAATTGGAGAGATATTTATAGTTTTTGAGATTCGATAGTTGTTCATATATTATATAGTATTATATTCATCCATTCAAATTAATATCTCAAAATATAATCAAAATAATAATTTTAAAAAACATATTATCAAGATTCTGAAGTTAAATTTGCTATTTGATATTTGCCAAAATCAATTTTAAAATTATCAAATCTATATTTTAAGATATATATATATATATATATATATATATATTCAATTAATTTAAAGGACACATTTATATATTCAAATATTCTTGTATTGTTTTTGAAGGTATAATATTTTACAGATATATCGGTTAAATAATTGATTGGAATTATTAAAAATAATTTCTTTGCTCATTAAAAAATTATTATAGCTAACTTTATTTACAGTTATATGATTTAATAAATCAGCTAATTAAATATTTACATGAATTAATGTATAGTAAGAATGGTAAAGTTGAAAAGAATAGGTTAAAGTTATTGAATAATAGTTTTATTGAAATTATATTTTAGTCATAAATTTGTCATTTAAATTATGATATCTCGAAAATATCATTATTAAAATAATTATTCAATTTGAAATATTGTATCTATATATTGAAAGGATAGTATATATTAATTAAGGTAATTAACCTTATTACTACTCAATAGCCAGAATAAATTAATTTAAATATAATCATATTCATAAATCTTAAATTGATTCATTTGAGTACAGTGATTTTATTTTTTTAAATGAATTAAAAAAATTGTGAATATTATAATTCAGTTAACTGTTAATCTCATCCACAGTATTTTACAATATCCTATTATAACAGTTATTCCTGAAGATTGTGGATTGAATTAACTATATTCCAAGTATATTTAGAGATATTTTCACATATTGTTCCTTGCAAATAATTATATAAAATATTAAAAGAGTTTTACTACTTTGAATTAACTTTAACCGATAATCGTCAAATCATTTTAATTAAACAAAGCCATATTTGATATGATATCATTAACAAAGAACTATCCCAATTTTCTTTAATATATTCTGAATGTAAATGAAGAATGATTCTACTAAATGGTTCAAAGTATTGTACTCAATCTATGGAAATTTGATTGATTAATGTTGTTATATTATAAATGATTATTCAAAATTAAATCAATATTATTCTTGATTATAATTAAAAGTAATTTGGTATATAATTCAAAATTCATCAATTAGCGTTGAAATTCCACCATGGAATTTTTACATTAATATTTTGAGGCTTAATGAGAATTTTTAAAATGTACAAAAACAAAATATTTTTATGGATACAATTTAAAAATACTTTCAGCTCTAGATTTACAACTGATATACTGCTATATTCAATTAGATTGATAGATTGGAGATTATTCTAAAATTTTTATTGGAACAATGATAATATTCCAATATTCCATAAAATATTAATAAAATTTTATAATACAAGATATGAAATATAAGTAACATATAATCATCAAAATAAAAGTTAATAATGCAAAATAGTTGAAACCCAATCCACTTGATCTAAGAATTTTCACCCAATTTTTTTAAAAACTTTACTAGCATTGAGAATATTCTGAATTAAATTAAGAATATTTTTATTTTATGGATCTAAAGGATTTAAAGTTGAGGTGTGTTTAACATTTAATTATTCATAATGAATATTAGTTTTTTGTAATATATTTCACAAGAATTTAATGTTGAAATATATCATTTATTGTATATGTTATTTTTTCCAGCATAAATGGTATCAAATAATATCATAATTATTCTACTAAACTATTTAATATATCAGAAAGTTTTCAAATATCTTAGTTACCATATACTAAAATAAAATATCAATTATTGAAATTCGTCCCAAAAATTGAAGAGAGATATATTATTTGAATTTAGATTTTTCAACAATACCCAAATGTGGATAATAAAAAATTTGTTAAATTACCCCCATTTTGAATTATTTTAAAGCGTTAAGTTGTTGAGTGTTATTAGCCTCAATACTATATAATTCCTGAGTTTATTTGAAATTACATGATAATTTAGGAAAATTATATATACATATCTATTATATAATGAACTATATAGTTGATCCAAAATATATTCTTTACAAAAAGTTATAATACTGTAATTAATATATACCAAGTAGAGTTTAAAGAGTAAATATCAATTTTATATTATTTCATTTAATATTAAAAAACATTTATTTTATTAAAATCAACTTCAAACATTAATATTTATGAAATCGAATAATAATGATACTCATTATAATTAGACTTATCCACCAGAAAAACCGTTATTCAGGTGAAATGGTCATGGTAAAATCAAGTTTTATTTAGAGTACAATGGGAACTAAATTTAAAGCTGATCCAAATATTCAAAGAACCTACCTTAAATTTATAATTTATTATGCAAACTCAAATATTTGATATTATCCATCATAAAATTACTCACTGTATTGTAGAATTACGTGAATTGAACCTAGTATTTGTGAGAGGAATTTGCTACGAAATTTTTAAAATTGACATTTGTGAGAATTTTCATATAGATAAGATTCAATATATAAGCTATGTAAAGATTATGAATGAATAGTCATCACTTGAATATTATTAATTCCTAAATATGAAGCTTGAATTATTCGGATTAGTCTCTCTTTTACAATTTTCCACCGTCTTCGCCCAATGTGACTCTATTCGCAGTAGACCTAACATTCATAAGATGTCTGATACCGATCGTAATAAGTTCATTAACGCCATCAAGCAAGTAAACTCTGGCCCTAGGCCTACTAAATGGGATCGTATTGCTCAAAAGCACGTTCAATACTTTGACCAAATTCATGGTAATTCCCGTTTCTTCGCCTGGCACCGTTTTTATTTGCACGAATTAGAAACTGAATTAAGACGTATTGACCCAACTATTCGTATTCCTTACTGGGACTGGACCGTTTATTACAACGATATGGACAAGGATCCCATCTGGCAATGGTTCGGCAAAGGTGGTAATCCCAACCAAGGATACTGTGTTACTCAAGGTCCATTCGCAGGATTCCAATCCTACTATTATGCTAATCCCAGCCAACCTGCTGCTCCTCACTGCTCCAGACGTGATTCTAGGATCCCCAAGACTTTTACAGGAAGAAAAGAAGATATTGAACTCAATGTCATCGATACTCCTAATGTTGATGCCTTCTGGAGAAATATGGAATACGGTGCCCATGCTACAGTGCACAATGGTATCTCTTACGATTTTGCTAACAAAGCCAGTCCCAATGATCCTATCTTCTATCTTCACCATGCTTTTGTTGACAAGATCTGGTTCGATCGTCAAATGAAGCATAAAGAATGGTTCAGATCATATCCTGCTGGCAACACTAATTTACCTGGATATACTCAAAAGGTTGAAGATGCCTTTGATCCTACCAAGCTTTGCTATACTTACGAAGAAGACAACTTTAAATGGACTCCTACTCCCAAGGCTAGAATGAGCACATTTGAGAAGCAACCTGAGCCTTTTGTTCCTTTGGCTCCTCCAAATGCTCGTCTTTCTGATGATGTATTCCTCGATTATGCTAAAGAATACGTCCTTAAAGATATCTTATTACCCTCTAACGTTACATCCGATAAAGTTAAGCCAGGTTGTGAATTGTTGAATGTTCCAGAACCCGTTCGTATTGAGTTGATCAGAATGATGAACTATGATGAAGCTGAAGTACGAAAAATTGAAAGAAGATCTGCTTTAATGGTTGATCAACATAATAGACAGTGTTTAATTTAATTTTACCAACTTTAATAGAATAAAATTTTTTTTTCAAATATATAATATAAATAATTTGAACTATATCTTTGTTTTATGATAATAATTTTTCAAAATTTAATAAATTTTAATCTTTGAACCTTTCAAGGATAATTATATATACACTTATTTTACCTTTAATTTCTATAAGAATAAAATAATTCAATTTGATCCTACTTTGATATCTGTTGAGAAATATTAACTGAAAATCAACTCATTTTGATAAAGAATATTGAATTTTTCGTATATATATGTCTATCCAATATATGAAATAAATTTATAATTCCGAATTTGAAACAATAATATTTATCAAAAAAAAACAATTTTCAATTTATGAGTTATAATGCATTCAAATAATATTATTTTTAATTAAATCATTTTAACTCACAAGTTGTTATTTCAATCAACAAAGTAATGAGTAAATTGGAAATTTTTATTGATATCAGGTAAATTGAAAATATTTTAATATCAAATTTAATTAACCAAATGGGTTTGTATATTCTTTCAAGTAGAATAGTTAATGATGCAACTTGATTATCAGAAAAGTGTTAAATTCCTCTGATCTCTCTAATCCACTGATAAGATTTTCTGTTTAATCCATCTTAACTTATTTTTAATAAAACCCTATAGAGTGAAAAAAAATTCATAAGGAAAATTAAAGTTTATTTTTCAGTTTAGAGCCTAAAGAATATTCAATTAGATAATATAAATATTGTAATAATCACATGATAACCGGTTTAGTAATTTTTCATATTGTAAAAATTTATGTAATAAATTATTAATAGTATTTGATTAAAAATAAAATGATATAAAAAGGTTTAAATTGATATTTTATTCCAAAATATCTTATTAAACAATTTCTGTTCTAACTTATATAAATATATCTACCATCCCCTCTTTACATTCTATTCTCATTTGATAATATTTCATTATTTTAATATTGTTAAATGATATAGTATTTGAAAAATTTCAAGCTCACATATTGGTTTTAGAAGCAAATTGACAAATCGTCATGTAAAATCAATTATTTTAACAAAGTAAAATTCTTGATTATTTAGCACAGAATGAGATAATTTTTTAGATGGAATATCAAAATCATATGGAATTAATGACATGATTGAAATTAGATTTTGTAATTGACGTGAGTTTGATACCTAATTCATTTTTGGTTGCTTTGTAAAAGTTATATTTCTCATAATTATAGCAATGCTTAATTGTGTTCAACAAGTTTGAGGTTTCATCAAGTCCAAATGTGGTTTTCCAATCCTCAATAGGGAATAAACTAAACAATTTGGATCATTATCTGTGATTATCCTATTAGATCTTATTTGTAAAAGCTTGATGAAGACTAAATAGATAATCAACAGAGCTACTCTCCAAAGCCTCAAATCAATACCGACATTAACAAAATTATAACGGTTTTACTGCCTTTCCTTCAAAAATGAGGTAATTGTTTGCATTGGTAGTATGACTATCAATATAATCATAATATCCAATGAAAGTTTCTTGAAATGTGTAAATTTTAGCATAGCAGTGATCTTGGGGTTTAATATTCAAAGGATGATAGTACTAGCCAATAAATTCTTCAGATTTGCCATCAAAAATTCAATTACTAAGCTGATACTCATCAGAAATTGAGTTGCTATATATTCCAATATTATCATATAGTTTATTCTGCCATATTTTGATAATGGAAGATTTATTCATACTCAGAAAATTCTGATATAAACTTTGATTTTCCTTATCTCGGATCCAAACATATATAGTCAATATCTATTTCAAGAGAAGAAAATCTCATAATCATGAATTCTTGACATAATTGAAATGATTCTGACTGATAAGCTCATATTCATTATTTATTGGTCAAGTACAAACATATTTAATATTTATAATACATCCATTTTTGCCTTCAAAAGACCTTATATAAGTATTAGGATTTCAAATTACATTAAACATTTCTTATATTATTATTAACAATATTAATATAATTATTATGGTAAAATAAATATTATTTATTGTTTTAAATATGATTGAATGAATCAGTATCGACCAGTTATAAAGATTTTTCAAACTATATGCTTATTTAAATTTTAATATATATTTCATGAATATTCATTTTATATAGTCTTAAGTAAATATATTATATCATATTAATCGATCTAAATTTAATTATAAATTTATCAGAATTTTATATAATATTGATCTAATTAATATATTACAGAGTATATTTGATTATAAATGAATATTTCAGAAATTTTTTTTTTTAAATTTAACTCTATTTTTAATATACAATGACTAAATCTTAATATATTATAGAATTAATATTTTTTAATATTAATAGCTTTTTATATTTTGAGAAAATTCCTAACATCTAAAAAATAACTCTATACATTAAATATTATATGATAATATTTTATATATTAAATTCATTTATAATATTTTTGTATGAGTATATTTTTGAATTACCTAAACCAATTATATTCATATAGAGAGTAATTCAATGAATATATTATATTTAATTACTTCTATCAATTACTTTAAATTAGAATATCTTTTATAATATTAATGCTATTAATTAATCATTGTTATATTTTTAAATTATATTATTAAATTCATTATTAGTTTATTTAGTTTCAAAATTTGAATAAAAAACCATATATTAATATAATTTAGTTAAATAAATAATATTTGTCTAATAATAGAAAATTGATTTTTTGGATTTTATAAAAAGGATTATTTTATTTTGATTTAATAGTTTGCTTTATATTATAGACATATTATACAAATGAACTTATAACTCATTAATTTTAATAATTTAATATAATAAACTGAGCTTTTAATAGGTTTTAGTAAATTTTATCTAACTAAAACTACTATAGCTATTTCTTAGTTTTTATTATTTTAAATTATACCATTTTAATATTTTTATTAATTAAATTAATTTTAAATTTGATCATAGAAAATTTAATAATTTAACCAATATTCTTATTTTTTGCTAAATTTTTAACTAAAAAAATATATAAATTTAAATATATATATATAATATAATAAATAATCTTGAAAAAATAATAAAAATTAATTTTTGAAATTTAATAGATTTCACAGAATTTCTAACTAAAGAATAATTAATCTAGTGATAAATTACAGATACAAATAAGGGATTATCTTAGTAACTTGTTAGTAGATATTATATGATTTTATAAGCTTATAATTGAATTTATAATTTTAAAATAAATATAATAATAATTAATATTATTATATTTAAAATTAAATTCAACATTTAGTTTTTAAAAGAAAAATATTTAAAAGAATATATATTTTATATCAATATATATTTAAAACAATATTTTTTCCTATATATTTAATATGTAATTTTTATTGTTTAATTAATCAAATTTTTGAAAAATTAGAAAACTCAAAAATTTCATATTTTGTTAATTTTATAGTAAATTTAAATTAAATTTCCAAAAATTAATAAATTAAAAATGATTAAGATATGAATTTATATTTCAATCCTAATTATCTTTTTAATTCTGAAAAATAAATTATTCTTTGCCATATTCATATATATAAACAATACATACTATAAATTTATTATAATTAGTTAATGATTGAATGAAATAGGTTTGATATCATCTATACCCAATTTATTTCAAGTTAGTCAATTAACTGCCCTTCATTCAAAATAAATGATTTATTCATTTTATGAATTATGATATTAACACGGCTTGGGAAAGCCGTGTCCAGGACAGTTTAAATAGAAGAGATAGTTCAGGGGAATTCCAGATAAGTGTTAGGGAAATAAGAGGTTTATTGGTTTAAGTAAAATAACAGGGAGAACCCAGATCGAACTCGTCATGTTGAGGATAGCTCTAATTCCGGGTTTATATGGAGTGAGTTGGATAAGGTGATACATGAGATTCACTGGTGACTTGCATCATCGGTCAATTAAAGGATAGAGCGGGGGCAGATGGTATGCGAGGAGGAAAAGACTTGAACTTTAGGTTGAAGTAAAAATGCTTGAGTAGAAGGGAATCACCTGACTTGTGGCAATATGTTCACTGTATAATGAACTTTAATTTAAAATATCAAGAATATCATTCTCTTTTATGATTGTTTTGTATATATAAATATGTCATAGTATAGAGTATTGGTATTATCAATACACAATATACCTAATTATGTATTAATTTCTCAATTAAAACTAAAATAATTATTGATGATTTCAGTTTATAATTTTTAATTAATCTCGATTAATATAATTCTTTCAGTAACGATATTATTTTGTCACACAATAAATAAAATTTATTTCATGTGAATCAGATTAAAAATAGTGCATATTTCACTAAAATAATTGATAAAAATCTCTCAGTTTTTTTGAGTTCAAATCTATATATTTTGTATTTTGAAAATACTCGTCCGTCTCGATTCGAGTGCTAAGTCCATAATACCTCTCATTTATAGTGGCTTTGTTGATGTATAATCAAATGATGTACTTTAGCTTCTTTTGTTAGAATATTTCTAAATCCTTTGTCACTCACTGAATGAATTGTTTAAACCCAGAAGTGACAAGGATAGAAAAGGTTCTTTTCTGAATATTCTGCTACGATTTCTCAAAAGTAAGTAAGGTTTAAGACATACAGGATTAATAAATAATTTACTAAATCGTATTACGAGTACTTTTCTAACAACCATCTTATTGAAAAAACTTATTATAAATCACAGCAATATAATTGATTAAATTTCACCTTTTTTTCACACAACTTTCCTATTTCAACTAAATTCATATTTTAATGAAATTTAAAGATATGTTGAATTTCTTTCCAAAATTTATAAATACATATTTATAATATATGCTGTTTTAGTTACTCAATAAAATAAATGATCATTAAGTTGAAAAAAACTTAATGGGATTAACTGTTCAAACAATGCTTGAACTATTATATTTGTTAATGTATTTTTACTTTTTCCATGACTACTTTGATGTTTAATCATTTCACAAATAGTTAATTCAAATATTTTGAATTAAATAATTTTTAGAATTTTGAAAGTAATTAAAATTATAATATCTTAAATTGAATTATTATATATAATTATAGCATATATAATGTTAAATTTCAAAATAATAATAATAAACTGTAGGGATTGGAGATTATCACATAATAATTATATTACAATGAAATAATTTTTAAGTTGTTGAATCAATAACTGCCATAAAAAATTTATATAATTATTAACAGTATATATTATTTCTTCTATATGAATTGGCTAAAAACACAAAATCAATTATATAACTTACTCTAATATAAATAATTAACCTAATTATATAAAATAGTCTAAATCATATTTTGTTATGATTTTTCACACTAGTCCTAATTTGACTATAGGAATGAGTTTGAATAATTTTGTCACAAAATTATTCATCGGATACAAGGAATAACAATGAATTCTATCAATTGATTCCTACGCCAAGCATCGTCTATTGACTTCATCAACCATTAAAATTTGAGTTCTCTCTATTTCGCGAGTTTCAATCTGATCATATTTCATCATCCTTATATATTTAGTTGGAAGGGGTTTTTTCTGGCCCCATAGTTTGCACCCTGGCTTTAATTTGACCTTAGGATCACTAGGTAATACAATATTATGGTATAAGTATTTTTTGGCATGATTATCTATTTCTCTGTCTGATACAGTTGATAATGAAAGATCTCGAACGAGTGGAATGAAAGGTTCAGGTTTGTGATGACTAGAAGATCTGGAAGTTTCGTTTGTTGTCCTCGACCAAGAAAAATGATCTTCCTTGTAATCATAGCAAAGTTTTGTAGTATCAAAAGCATCTGCAACAGTTTTGTTAAGGTATATTAGTTCAGTGTTTTCAGAAATCGGATATTCCCTGAAGCTTTCTGGGTATCTTTTTTGTCTATCAAACCAAACTTTATCAACAAAAGCATGATGTAGCCAAAAAAGTGGATCATTTGCATTGGCATAATCCGCAAAATCTTCTCCTATATTGACGTGAATATCCCCATGAGGGACATCTTCCATCCTTTTCCAAAATTTAGTAACATCCCTTTCGTCAATAATATATTTGTCAATGAAATCACTGTTACTGGAAATAATATCATCGAACGAGTTCGATCTGGTGTAGCAGTGTTCCTGAGGATCTGGTTGGGCATTGGGATAGTACCATACTTTAAAATCTTGGAATTCCCCATCAGGTACGCAATTGTTCAAAGGATCTGAATGATTGGTTTTTTTACCAGTTTTTCCAAACCATTTAAATACTGGATCTTCATTGGTGCGATTGTAATATACTGTCCAATCCCAATATGGAATCCTAACTGATCCATCAACCTTTCTCAATTCTGTCTCTAAGTACCATAAATATATTCGATGCCAAGCAAAAAAGACGGGATTAGTATGAACGTCATCAAAGTATCTCTTATGAATCCAAGATAACTGATCCCATCTAGTTGGTCGTGGTCCTGAATTTACTTTCTTCACAGCAGCAATAAATTTATTTCTGTCCTCATCAGACATTTTATAAATATTTTGACGACTAACAGTACAATAAGAACTAGCGCTAATCATAGGGAAACCTGTTAGGTATGCTGATATCCAATATACTACTCTCATATTCAGATGTAATTGAATTCACTGAAAACATTAATCCTTCAGATTATTAATGGAAATGTTCTCATTTTATAGACATTTATTTTAAAAAAAATTAATTATTGCTAAACGCTTTAAATAAATTTCGAATGAATTTAACTAAAATGATTATTTACTGGCATTAAATAAATCATATTAACTCTTTCTCATTGATTTTTAGAAAATAAGAATGTTAAAATAATCACAAACAATATTATTTTTAAGTATTATCAATAATAATGTTGGCTTTATTTAAATTGAGTTTGGTTTTTTGAATTTTGAAAAATTTAATACTTTTATTAATATTTACCAACCTTAAAGTTTTCTAAAAATAGCATTTTTAATTCAAAATAAAAATTATTAAATATCATTAGATTAATTATATGGTTATTTCGATGATTTGCGGATTAGTGATTCTGTTAATTCTTAGTTTCAATCTAATAATAGATATTAAATTATTTTTTAATTACTTTGAAAAGCAAAATTGATTAAATAATTTTCATTATGCACACTTGAAATATATCCACAGATATGTAACAACTTAATAATTTCCTCATAATTTACTTATTTTAATATGTATTTATTTCAAACCAGTTCTAATTTTAACCTATAATATCGGATTCAAGATAGTTACTGAGTTATATTCAATATAACATTATTTTCTTAATTTTTAATTTTATAATCTTAAAATTGGATAAAATATTAAATTATCAAAAAAAATTAATTATAGTCAATATCAGTATATTACAAGGATAATATTAACAATAACTTATATATATTTTTTAATATAAATTAAATATTTGATTTAAATATTTTATAAACAAATATCAATTGAATTTAAAAATAGACATAATAAATATTAGGGCATGATATTAATATATTATATATTTAATACTAAAATTAATTAATTTATTAGAAAACAATTATTCAAAAATATTTATAATTCTATATTTTAATATTTTTTCATATTTCTTAAATTTTTTTAATGTATTTTGAAATTCATAATTAATTAATTATATATTATTGTATAATTTAAATGTTATACTTTTTGTATTAATAATTAAAACGTTATTTAATTATTTGTTCTTTTTCAAAATATTTATAATTATTGAAAATCAAAATAATAAATAAAGAAATTGATTAAATATATTAAAATCTTAAAATAATTAACACAAACAATATAATCTTATAATATTATCAATTCTAATTAAAAAATATTTCATTTTTTGTAATAATAACTGTGTATATTATTAAATATTGATTTTGAATTAGTTTTTGAATATATATTTTTAACTAATATATAACTTTAATAATAGATATTTACTAATTATCAAAATCATTTTTTATTATAAATATATTATTAAAGTTCCTTTGAAAATATTATGTCAGTTATTATTTAACGATTTTAATTGTATCTAATTATATTTTTTAAAAATCAATAACATTATTATTTTCATTATTTAATTAATATATATACTAATAGATGCAAGGTTTTATATATCAAATTATATGATTCTACCTTTATATTGAAACTCCAAATAATTAGTATTTATAATTATATTTTATATATTAAGAATAAGTCAAAAAATGACAAGATTTACTTAATATTATTTTATTATTTATGAAAAAAATTAATCATGAATAACAAAATTATTATTGGTCAAGATCAAAACTTAAGTAAATTATAAAAAACTAATTAAATAATATTATATACCAATAATTTTACTCAATATAATAAATTTTGTTGGATTTTAATTATAATGTTTTGGTTTATATTTTTTGAAATTAATTATCCTAAAAAAAACTATGCAAAAAGAAATTATGAAATTGAAAAATTTTTAATATTTTGATTTTAATAATTGATATAATATTTATTTGAATTTTTAAATAAATTTGACCTTTATTGATTATCAAATATATATACTTTGTCTAAGTTTTCATTATTATCATCCAAAATATCTATTTATTTATCAAACTAATATAAAATATTCAATATATAAAAATCATAAATAAATTATATTATAGGTAAAAAATATCAATAATTATAAAAATCTAACAAATCATAATAATTTAAAAAAAATAAATTTTTTATAATAAGTATATCATCTGATATTATATTAATTTAATATCAAAATCTTATTATTTTTTTATAATACACTAACCTACAAAAATAAGTTATAAAATCAAAAATATATATATTTTAATTAATAAGTAAAATAATTATATATATTAAATTACTTGAAATTATAATATATAATTAAGTTATATTATTTAATAATAAATAAATATATTTAAATATATTTAGTAAACTATTAGCAAAAATATTAACTTTTAATATTTAACCAAGGTAAGTTATAAATTTGTGGGTTTTTGAGATAAAAGGATATATTTAACAATATATAACCATATCTTTTTTCTCTTTTTGTTATTATTTTATATAATATTTTATAGATATACTAATTTTTTTTATTAGTATTATTGTACTTAAATCCCTCTCTAAAAAAAATCTATTTGTATATTAATCAACTTTATAAAAAAGATAAATTAACTAATAATATTATTAGAATTACTAATGTTAATTAGTTTATTATAGTTAAAGCTATTAAGAATAACAATAAAGAAATATTTAAACTTAAACTTAAGTATGTTAAAATTATAAATAAATATAATAAGAGGTATATTTATAGGTTGGTTAATATAAACAAGTATAGTACTATTATAGAAATATAATAGGAATTATAAAACTATATAAGAATATTAGTTAATACTAATACTATTATATATACTTTATATTAATATAGATACCACTTATATTTTAAGAAAAAACACCCCTAACTAAAAAAATCCTATTGTAAAGTTAAACAAGAGTTTAAATATTACTATTAATATTAAACTAAAACTAATTAGAGTAAAGTTATTTAGTTTAATAAAACAAAAATATACTTTAGTAAATCTAATAAAAAAACTAAATATTTTAAAAAAGATATAAAACTACTTTATAACTATTATATTAATTCTACTTAAAAATATAATAATAGGTTATTTATTATTTTAGGATATATATTATCTTTAAGTGTAAAGTATCTTTATAAAGTTAATATAGGAATTAATATTAAAATATATTAAAGTATTTTAAACAATAAATTAAAAAAAATTATTAAAGAATATAAGTTAAATAAATCTAATATTATTTTTTAATAAAATAATACCTTTTGTTATATTATAGTTTTTATTACTAAATAGCTTAAAAATAATAAGATAATAGTTATAAAATAGCTTTTTTAATTTTTTAACTTTA
Source organism: Conidiobolus incongruus B7586 (assembly GCA_000697335.1). Taxonomy (NCBI): domain Eukaryota; kingdom Fungi; phylum Entomophthoromycota; class Entomophthoromycetes; order Entomophthorales; family Conidiobolaceae; genus Conidiobolus; species Conidiobolus incongruus. Next base: position 93,462 of record JNEM01013732.1, read on the forward strand.
GTTTAATTAAATACTTTTAAGATTAGTTAAAAAAAGCTATTAAAACTTTCCCCCTAGTAAAAAATTTAAATCAACTTTAAAAATATATTTAAGAGGTATAAAATAAAATTAACCTTTTTTAATATAGGAAATTAATTGATTTTATACCCTATAAATTTAAAGAAGTTAGAAAAGTTAAAGATAAATATATTAAATTTTAATTTTTTTTATCACTAAAAACTTATAAATTTATAACTCACTTTAGGTAAAATTTAAAGGTTTATATTTTAAATAATTAATAACTAAATATCATCATTTAATGATATATATAACTAATAAATATAATAGATTTTAATTATTTAATTTAAATTTATTTCATTAAATATTAATTAAGTTATTAGTAAAAATATAAGTGTTTTTGATTTTATAACTTACTTTTATAAATTAATATATTATAATATTAAATTTAAAATATATATAAATATATTAATTTATAACATAAATTTTATTATCTTTAAAATTTATTTGATTTTAATTTCCTTAAATTTCTATATAGAATTTTACCTATAATATTTACTAATAATAATATAATATCAAAATTCAAAATATTTTAATTATAATAATTTTTGATAATAAGTTTTCAAATTTTAAATAATTAAGATAATTAATATAAAATAAAAAATGCTGAAAATAAATATCTAATTTTAAATCTTATATTTAAATTTTTAAATTTTAAGAATAATAATTATATATACAATAACCTACAAAAGTAAGTTATAAAATCAAAAATATATATATATTAATTAATAACTAAACAATTGTATATATTAGATTATTT
>JNEM01013733.1:0-10977 GCA_000697335.1 Conidiobolus incongruus B7586
ATTTAATATATATATTATTAAATAGTAAATATTAGTGTATATTGATAAAATATATTTATATATTATTAAAGATGATATATTTTAATTATAAATTTAATATTTATTAAATTCTAAATATATTAAAATATAAAATAATTTTAAATAATAATATTGATTATTTTTAAATACTAAAATACAATTTCCTTATTAAGAAATGATTTGTGATTAAAACTAATTTAACCATATCAGTATCAGTTGAAAAGGTTTAAAATTACTTGATTGAGTATATATAGTTCAAGTTCAAGGTTAGATATTGATTAAAGGGATAAAGACAATTAATTATAATTGATTGGTCAATTTATTTCCACTATTTTTATTGGTTAATTAACCTTAACAATCATTTAATATTCTATACTATCTTATCTATTTGGTAATCAGTATAGTTGAAATTTAAAGTTTTTTTGAATGATGTGGATTTAAATACTAGGCACAGAATTTGATCATTGGTAGTATTCATAGAAAATTTATATTTCAACAAAAGTAAGAAATAAATTTATTAAATGCATTAGAAAAAGAGAAAATAGCATTTAGCAATATTTAATTTTTCAAAGTTGTTCAAATAATTTTGAGTTTTATTTAAATTATATAAAACATAATAGAATTTTAATAATTTAATAGCAAAATATTATTAAAAATGAAAACAAAATAAAATAACTAAATGATGTTATTTTCAATTTAGTAATTGTACATTAGAAAAGACAGGAAAATTTCAATAAATGCTTGGAGAGGAAGATAATATAAAAAAGGTACAAATTGGTTTATTAATTTGGTTGATCATACTGTTACTGTGACGACTAAAATATGTATCACCGACAATTTAATATTAACCTTTAATTTTTTTTTGAAATGTTTAGAATTCTAGTTCTTATAATGAAACCGTTAATGAATTTGAATCTGAAGTAAAATCAACTCAGAAGCGCCCGGTTGAAGACGATGCGGTTGAAGACTTGGTATCTTCCGCTTCTGAAAATAATTGTGACGAATCCGAAAACGAGTCTGAACGTTCGTTTAACCCAGACGAAAACCGTAAAAAGAAGAGAAAAATAGTGCCTTATACCCCACAACAAATTAAACGTCAGTTGAAATTGTTAAAGTATAGCGATCTATATTTATATTTTTTGAGACCTCAAGATCACCCCGAATTACAAGTGGAGTTAGATAAGTTGAATTTGGAATTGAAAAAGGAATCCTTGAAAGGTAAAGGTCGTCACCGAGATCCCAATAGAGACGATAGTTTGAATAAACTTAATGACGATGACGATCAAGTGGGAAGGGTGATGCATTTCGAGAAGACTCCGCCTTATATTGACCCTCAGTATAAGATGCGAGACTATCAAGTGGATGGATTGAATTGGCTCATTCGCATGTACGCGGATGGTATGAACGGGATTCTAGCTGACGAAATGGGCCTTGGCAAAACACTACAAGTTATTGCACTTTTAGGATACTTACAAACTTATGAAAACATTCAAGGCCCTCACTTAGTTATTTGTCCCAAATCCGTGTGTGTCAATTGGGCCGATGAATTTGAGAAATGGGTACCTGGTATGTTTCGCGTTGTTTTACTACAGGGTGAAAAAGATTTGAGAAAGGATTTGATTAAAAACTTAAAGAAAAACCCTTCTAATTATGACGTGATTGTATCATCCCCAGAAATGGCTGTTATCGAGCACAGTTTCCTTAGTAAAATAGATTTCGTTTATACTATTTTGGACGAAGCTCATCGTATTAAAAATCAAGAAGCTAAATTCACACGAAAACTTAGGGACTTGAGTTTTCAGCATAGTTTATTAATTACAGGAACTCCATTGCAGAATAACTTGGATGAACTTTGGTCCCTGTTAAATTTTATTTCACGGGATGTATTCAGCGATCATGAAGATTTTCAATATTGGGTCACCAATCAGCCTGATCAGAACAGAGCCATTGAAAAATTAAAAATGATTATCAGTCCCTTTATCCTGAGAAGAATCAAGCTTGAGGTTGAAAAATCGCTATTACCTAAAAAAGTTAGACAAATTTACACTGGGTTATCGGCTGTTCAACAGAAGTTATATAAAGATTTATTGAGTAACGATATTCAATTGATTAACGACTATAAAAATGCCAAAAACTCAGCTAGTAGTTTATCCAATTTATTGATTCAATTACGTAAATGCGTCAACCATCCTTATATATTTCGTCATATCGAACCTCAACCCTATGTCGAAGGTGAACATCTCGTAGAATCCTGTGGTAAACTTACTGTTCTTGATCAATTACTCAAATATTGGAAAACCAACGGCGATAGAGTGTTAATCTTTAGTCAAATGATCGGCATGTTGGACATTCTCGAAGATTATTGTGTTATGAGGGGATTTCAATATTGTCGAATAGATGGTTCTACTGAACATGAAGAGCGTGTTGAGCAAATTACATCCTATAATAAACCCAATAGTGAAAAGTTCATATTTTTACTATCTACTAAGGCAGCGGGTCAAGGCATAAACTTAGCTACCGCCAATATAGTGGTGATTTACGACTTAGATTGGAATCCTCAGGTCGACCTTCAAGCTATGGATCGCTCCCATCGTATTGGGCAAACTAAACAGGTGTACGTATATCAGTTGATTACTGAAAATTCAATTGAAGAAAAGGTTCTCGAAAAAGCTTCCAAAAAATTAAAATTGGACCAATTGGTCATTCAAAAGAAGGCTGTGAATCCTACCGCTTCAACTAAACTCAATGCCCACGAAATGTTAACTACGGTTCGTCACGGTGCTAAAGAGATTTTAGAAGGCGAAGGCAAAAGTACGATTAAAAACGAAACCATTCAAGAAATTTTAGCGAAGAGTGAAGCTCGTAGTCAGAAATTCCAACAAGAGATGGACTCCATCGGATATAACGAATTAGTCACATTAAGTGATTCGAAAAGTATCAATTTCAACGATGAAAGAAACAAACACCAAGTCACGCAACAGAGTCACGAATTTTATTTCCTAGCACCCGACTCCCGTCAACGCAATCGACGAGAAGTAAATTATAGTGAATTGCCCAAACCCAAAGCGCCTCCAGTCAACTATGCTAAGTTGGAATTCCGATTCTATCCAAAAGAATTACATACTTACTACCAGAGGGAAAATGATTACTACCTCAAATGTTATCCCGATTTAATCCCATCTCAATACTCACCAGGAACCCCAGAAAGAACTAGAATTATGCAATCACGTCCCCTAACCGCTGAGGAAGAAGCCGCTAAACAAAAATTAATTGATAAAGGTTTCAATAATTGGAGTCGTAGGGAATATCAATTAATTATCAAAACTTTGCAAGATCCTTTATTGTAAGTTGTTAATTTTGTTGGATGAATCATTTTATTAACTCTCTTTTAGCTATGACTTCGAGTATTTATTTAACAAATTTAAAGATTCTAAAGGGAATATGACTAAAACGAAAAAAGAGATTCATGATTATACGATTTATTTAATGGAAAATTGTAATAAATTATCAGGTAATATGGATTTGATATTATATTAAATATTTAATATTAATATATAATTAAGATTTTGAGCATGTTAAATCACTCTTCAAAGCATGGATCAATCGTAATAATCAAATCAGGGGATATGACTTAATTTTGGAAAAATTGGCAAAAGAATATAGCAGACCCAACTTTACCAATCCTTTTGAATCTGTGTCCAAATCTAATCAATCATCTAAATTCTCACCTGATCAAAAGCTGTCACTCTGTTTAATTGCTCATGACATTGGCCTCAAAAACCCAGATCTGTATTCCAAACTTCAGCTCACGCTTCTCGAGCACCCTGATTTTATCGGTTGCTGGGGCATCTGTACCCTCGATGCCGATCTTTTACGAAAGAATTTATTCCACTTCATCAATCAGCTCTCTCAACTTGATAAATACAGTGAGAAACGTAATGTTGATAGTGTACAGGCTAATGATTCAAATTATAAGGTTCCTATATCTCATAATCCATTAAATGCTCAAGCCCCAGTCACTCTAATTTCCAACATTGCGCTAAATCCTCAAACTACAAGCACTTCAATTGCCAAAAGTCAGCCTAATTCTACAAACAAATTCAGTTTGCTTCCCATTGATAAATTTACAATTTCGAGACAACCAACTCAAGGTACATCGAGACTTAGTTCAAACTCAAATACCAGTTCAGCATCCACCATCACTCAGAGTCCTTCCCATCCTTCTCCCACTTTTCAACAGAGAAATATTCAACCACATATTTCATCAGTTCCCAATCATTTTAGACCCTCAGCTCATGTGATGCAAAGTCATATTGCAATAAATTCGAGGCAATCTCAGTCGGTTGACCACAACGTTGATCAACAAAGATTACAAATGGAGCAATCAATTCGATCTCACCAAATGGCCCAATTTAATCAGTTAGCTTATCTTAACAGAGTATATGCTCATTCACCTTACCCTCAACAAACTCGTCCTAATATATCTAAGACTAATCAACCCAATCCTCAGAACCAAGCCAACCCATCTCATTTTTGGTCAGCACCATTAGCTCACCCCGCTGATCAAACAGCTCAATATCATTTAGCTCCAATTCAACCCAATCCTCAACAGGCAGTAACATATGGGAACGGTTCGCAAATGAGACATGCAATGATCAATCCGAATTTCACACACATGGCCAATCAACCTCATAACCTAACAATTCCCCCAACGCCTCCCCACCAGCAAAATTCTCAGGCCAACTATCACTTCACTAACTCGCAACACTACGCCGCGTATTCCCATGTCCCAACTGATATGCAAGACTATCACAAAGCACTTCTGACACAACATTACCAAAATCATATTCAACAACGCACTAACTTATCATCACCGCATTCCTCGCGAAATCAATCACCTCAAATTCAGTCTCCTAATTTGCAAACTGGATTTCAACATCACCCCAACGGGGAGCAGCCACCACAACAGCATTAATTGATAAAAATTATTTCTTAATAATCAGATAAATAGCTCCACTATATATAATATTTTGTTATTGTCAAAATCATAATAAATTAATTAAAAAATATTTATTCAAATTAATTTAACATATTTAATTCTTAATTTTACCTTATTAATTCAATATTTCAACCATTATAAATTTAATTTAATGTTTTATTCAGGATCATGATTGTCAAACAATGAATTTTTGAATTTCTTCATCTATTAAAATTTATATTTTTTTAAATAGTTGTCTAATAATTTTCTGTAATTTCAATATTAAAAATTTTAAAATAGATTATTAGTACATATAATTTTCAAATTTTGTCATGTTTAATTAAATTTTAACTAATAATTTATCAAATTTATTAATATAATGACTCAATTATTATTTTGTATTTTAAATAATATGAATTTTTTTGCAATTGAAAAATACACTTTTTAATAAATAACAGATAAAAATTAATATATAATATAAGATTAATTCTTTATTATTATAAATAATTTTTTACTATTCTTACAACAAATATTTAGCATTTGAAAAATAATTTATTTAATTATTGAAATTTGATATTTCATAAACTAATTAAATTTATCTATAAATTTTTTTTCTTTAAAGCTAATTTTTTAACTGCTTAAAATATTTTATAACTTATTTTGATATTTCAATTGTAAAATTAGATTATCAATGGATATGAGTTTGTGATTAATTCAAATAGTTATTTTATTAAGCATAGCAATTATCAGCTTAATTAATTATTTATTAGGTTGCTAATTTAATATAGCATTATAATATGGATATATTGGCTAGATATTTATTTATTACTTTTTATACCAATAAACAAGGCTTAGCCTATAAAAAAACCTTAATTTATTATTATTAAAGTTTTAAGCATTATTAAGTTATTTATTAAGTATTAATCAGAAAGTAAATAATAATAAATTTAGCTTCCTCTATATTTATTAAGAAAAAGAGTCAATTATCTAGAGAAAGAATTTAGATATTTATTTAAAGAAATTTATAAAAAATATTGATTTAATTTTATTTAATATCTTAATTTATATTTTAATAAAAAATTATATAAGTAGTTTTATAATTTGTTAATTATAATAATTCATTATAAAAGCCTTAGTTTTTGATTATATTTTAATAAGTTATATTTAATAATAATTACTTTAATTTTTTTAAACTTTAGTTAAAAAATAAATTAATCATTTATATACTTATTAATAAATATAAATTTAAATTTTAATATACATATAATACTTATATAACTAATGTTAAATTATTTTGATAATTTTTAACTAAATTAAAAAGATATCATTTAATATATTTTTTTATTTTATTAATCATTAAAAGAGTCATAATTAAATATTAAGTTTTTAAATTATAATAGATTTTAAATAATTTCTTTTTTAATTTAAAAAGTCATTTATTTGATGATAGATAGTTGATTTAAATAATAATTATTATTAAAAACTATTTTTAAATTTTAAATAATTTAGATAATTTATAGTTGAGTTTTATTAATATTATAATAGAATCAAAGAAATGGGAAATTTTTTAATTTCAGATTTTTCAAACATATTATTAGTTTCAAATAAAAAAATATATACAAAACAAATAAGGAAATAAATAGTTTTAAATTATATATATATATATAATAATTTTTTTAATTAAAAAATTAAGTTTTTAAAATTAGTTATTTAATTTAATTATGCTTAAACCAAATAGTGACTATTAAAAGTTTTTTATTTTAGTATCAATAATACTTAACCATAAACCCTCTAAAATCATTTAAAATTTACAAGCAGCTTTTAGTAATAAAGTATTATTTAAATTAACAATTTATTGCTAGGTAAATTATTTTAAGGTTAAAAAAGAAACTACCAAAAACTTATTAAAATCTAGAAGACTAATTTTAACTATCACTTTTCTAATTATTAATAGAGTAAATAAACATATTAAAAAACACCTTTTTATTTTATTTAAATAAATATCAAAACACTTTAATATTAATTACATAAGTATTTTATATATATTAAAGTTTAAATTAAAATTAATTAATAAAAATGTAAAATAGGTATTTTATAATTTAACTAAAGCTTAAAAAAAACTAGAGTAGCTATTGTTAAACAAAACTTACTAAGGTATAGCTAGAAACTAAAGCTTTTATAATAAATTATTACAATTGATAAATCTTAGATTCTTTTGTATAATCCTTTATTAAAACATAAATCAAAGTGTTAAATTAAGCTTAATCAACCCTCTCTACAAATTCCTTTAAATAAACATTTTATTAATAAGCAAATGTTAATTGTTGTAATAAATTATAATAGCATATGCTACTCTTATTTAGTTTCTAAAGGAAAATCAATTAATAGTAAACTTTATATTTCTTTTTTAAATAAAACTATTTTTAATTAGTATTCTTAATATAATTTAAGAAAACCTATTATTTTGCATGATAATTATAAAATATATAAATCTAAAGTTGTAAAAAACTTTTTAATTAAAAATAACTGGAAAAAACTACCATATCTAGTATATTCTTTAGATTATAACCTATGTGATTATAATTGTTTTAGGCAATTAAAAAACTAGCTTATAGGAAAGAAAATTTCTATAGGAAAATTTAATTGGTTTATGAAATATCAAATTTCAGTCTTTAATAAAAAAACTGTTTTTTAAATATTAGATTTTCACCAAAAGTATAGCAAAAAGTTATTAGAAATAAAAGAAATTAATAATTTTATAATATATATTTATTCTTACTTTTTATATATTAAAATGTTTATTTTTTTCAATCACAAATAATTCCCATTACTTAAATTACAAAGTAATATTAGAATAAAAAACTTTTGAATTAAATTACTTAGTTTAAATATTATTAAATTAAATAATAGATTTAAAAATATTAATTTTTTAATCAAAAAAGGTATTAAATATATATATATATATATAATTTAAAACTATTTATTTTCCTATTTGTTTTGTATATATTTTTTTATTTAAAACTAATAATATATTTAAAAAATAAAAATTATATTTCTTATTCTTTCAACTCCAAGGTAATATTTATAGTTAATTACCAAATACATTTATATATTAAATAAAATAATGAATAATATGATGGTTATTATTGATATAAAAAATCATTTATTATCAAATTTATTATAATATATAATATCATTTTGATACAATATTAAATATTATATTGAATTAATTTAAAAAATATTATAAAAAATCAAATAATAAATCAAAGAAATTTAAAAAGTGTGTTGTTAAATATCATGTTAACTCTACCTGTTAAAATATATTAATTTAAAAAAGCTTTTAAATGTTTGATATATATTCATTAAAAAATTTAAAATGAAAAAAACATAAAAACATTTTTATTAGAATAAACTTTATTGTTCTATATTTTGTATTATATTGTTAACAGTAATACTGAACCTCAAACGAATCTAAATATTCTGAAATATTTGATATTTTATAGAAAATTTTATATGCACTATGCAGCAAAAACAGCAGCCCAAAACCCCTCTGCCTTACCAAAACCAACATTTGTAAATGATTTATTCGTTATATGTGCACGTCTGGAAGGGGATTTTGACCAAAAAGTAGCTACCGCTTCTTCTCCTGATTCATTCCAAGTAATAATCTGACCCACAGCTGTTGCCTTATATCCAAACCTTTCAACCCGTTCTTTGACACTACTTCCATCTGATCCAGTATGCGTTAATTTATCCATACTAAGCATATCTTCGGCATGATGTTGAGCTGCCGATGTCAATTTTGGATCAATAGTGAGAGGTGGGATACCTGTTATATCTCTTATACGATTGAATAAACTAAGCATCATTTCAGCATCAAGATCACCTTCCTCTCTTATTAACTGAATTTTATTATTTGTCACTACAAATGCTATTGCAGCACTACATAATATAAAAAATCTAGCAATCTTCATTTGGAATAGGTTTTGAATTATATTAATGAGAACCATTTCATTTAGGATTTAAGTACAATTTATATATTATCACATTAATTTAATAACACCAAAATAGTTCAATTGAAATTCAATTGATTAAGTGAAAATTGAATTGAACGTGACAGAAAAGTTTCTAAATTCTTATTTCAAACTTTGAAACTGTTCAGATTGGATTATCAATTTTCATATCTAAAATAAAAATTACTATTGAATTAAAATTAATTTGAAATTAAATGGCAAATGAAAATTGGTTAAATTTTTATACATATATATATATATATATATATATATATATTTCATTTTATTCAACATCAGCTATAATACAAAAAATATGATAATAATTATTAATTATATGCTATAATCTAAAACAAATAAATTGAATTTATAACTCATTCAAATTTCATAAATCCATGCTAAAAAATTAATTAATTAGATCACGATAATTTAGAGAAAATATTTTAATTTTATATTATTTTAATATGATTATTTAATACTGATAATTGGATTTTTAAATATTTATATCTTTTATACTATATATTTAGTAATTTTAATATCAATTTTAGTACTCTTGTAAATATGAAAAGACATTTTTATTAGAATGTTGATTACTAATTAACAAGTTCTTTTATTTCCTTTTAAAGATTTCTTTTTAAAACTACTCACATATAAAATTCAATTTTGGATTTAAACAAGAATAAATATAGTTTAACTAAGTAGCAATAGTCAAATCATTCTTAATTCTTTATTACAAGTTAGAAAATATCTAAAACACTGAAAAAGTACAATATACCCAAAATTAGCTAAATTGTTTTTACCAATATATCTATCATCATTTAATTGTTTAGCAGCTAAATATATTTTCAAAATAATATATATATTAATTTCTTGTTCTTGTAGTATACAATTAGTAGAAACGATTTGTTCAAATTAAAATACATAATACTAAAGCTCATCAGTATTACTTCAAGGATTGTTAAGTGAAAAGAATTTATCAATATTTTCCCAAAGAAAACAATACCATTGTACATTAATACACGATATATATTTAATCGTTTTGTTAGGAAAATTGAAGTTCATCTAGTAAACATAAACCAAAATGTTAACACCTTCAATCCAAAAAATATATCATTAATAATAATACTTGCATAGATCTGATTTAGTAGTTTAATATTCAAGTTAAGAAAAAGAATTAATAGTTCCTAAGGTAGGAAATAAGCGTATTCAATGTAATATCAAGTTAATAAAATCACTAGCCATAATCTAAACATCATAAATATTAATATTAAGTCTAAGGTTTTAAATCCTACAATTGATAGCAAGCTGATCCAATTTCATTTTAAAATTTGGAATAATGAAGATAGCAATCTATTATTTTAACTGTGACTTAAATTATAATTTCTTTTAATCTCATATTTTATAATATTTATTTATTCTAAATATTATTGATTATTTATTTTTTATCAGAGTAATTACAATATAAGAAATTAATGGAAAATATTGGATTTGATATGCTATAAATAATGATGATTCAGATTTTTATAGGAGTCTTAATTATTCATTTGCCTTTTTAATTTAAGAATCATTTGACTGATTAGATGATTATAGGATAATTTGAATTATAAGTAAAAATTGAATATTAATTAAATAGTTATTTTATTTTATTATGATAATAATTAGTCTTTTAATATTAAGGTAAATGGAATTTTTTTATAATTTTAATATATATATATTTTATCTGTATTATTTTTAATTATAATTACTAATATTTAAAATATAAAATATATAGATATATATAGGAATATATTATTATTAATATTACTCAAATAATATTCTTTGTTTTCCAAAATTAATATATTTAATATTTATCATTGTTTTTATATAAATTTCATCAAATACATTATTTTTTAACTATAAAAAATTATGTCTTTTGATTAATATTTTTAGTTTAAATAATAATTCCATTAATTAAAATTTAAAATATAATTT